>BPLR01015501.1:0-31348 GCA_021605095.1 Caerostris extrusa
AATTCTAATTTTTTTCTGCTTTGATGCAAAAATAGAAATAAAGAATAAAATAGAATAAAGTAGAACATTCTTAATCTAAAGACTTTTTGAACCATAACTTAAAAGATATGAAAAGAATACAGAACACTAATTTTTTTTTTTAATAACCATTCATTTAAAATAAAATTTTTATTCAGTGTTTTTCACTTAAATCAATTTATATTTGAAATTTGTTCAACATACATATATTTTTTCTACATAACACAGATTATTGTAAGTACCATTAAAATTATCTATAAAAAAAAAAATATTAAATGATCGGTATACACACATGAAGAATCGTTATTTTTGCCATCTCGGTATTTGCGAATTTTTTAAGCGTTTGCGATTATTTTGAGGAACTAGAGCGATCTGATATATAAACACGTTGGATTTCAAAACAAAGGGTATTCAACTCAAAGCAAAAACTCAATTTCTCTTATGTTTTCTTTCTTAATGTTAATTATTTTTGTTGTTACTAATTATGCAAAAGGAGATAGGGGGATCCCTGTCCCCAGGCACTCCAAAATACACAACCTTTGCCTTTTGTCTATGCCAGGAAAATGCTACCTCTGGTTTCAAAAGTAAATGGGGAACATGGTGCTAGATGGTCATTCCAGCGCTGCACCCTGAGTAACGTGAATACTTCCAAGTGGTGAATGACCTGATGCCAAAAATTTTATTTCGAAAACTAACCTAATTATTAAATAACCATGATAGAAGAATATTTTCAGCATAAATGATATTTTTAGAGAATTAACTACAATCTGCAAATATTTATTTTTAAAAATGATTAGTTCCTGAATATTTCATGGATAAAACAATAATAAAAGATAATTTTTTTAAATCAAGAAACATGAAATTTAAAATTAGACCACAAGAAGTACAATTAAAAAATGAAATCGAAAACTAACATCGAAAAGAAAGCTAATTTGAAATTATAAAATAAAAATTTTATTAGTATTACTAAACTTGTAATTTATTATTATAATTTTAAAAGTTTTTGAAACAGGAAAAAAATTTATTATAGTACTGTACATTCTAAAAGCATTTTTACTTGCAGTACTAAATTTTTTTAGATTCTTTGTTGCATTTTGCTCAAATAATGAAACTCGGCCTTAGAAAATTATTAAAAAATTCCAACTTTTTTTCAAATTCATCTATTTAATTACAAATAAACAAGTCCATTAAAGGTATTTTGCATCTCCATCGAACATCTTACTCAAAGGATAAATAAATACGTGCATCCTTCCAACTGAATTACCTAATAAAAACAGCCAATTGCGCCCTAACAAGCTTTATGCGTGATTTGCATCACTAAATATTTAAATGCATGCGCAAAACGAACTATTTGTTTACATTTTTAGTTCCTGAAAACAAAGACTCCAACGGTTTCATTGAAAGATTCGCCAAGCAAAAACGCCAAGGGTTGCAAATGCACCTCACAACTGTCAAAGAAAAGGAGGATTCGAAAATAAACCTTGAAAAGAACGATTCGCGCGTAAACAAACAATAGAATGTAGAGCTAGAAGGGATAAACACACACAGGAAAAAAAAAAATCGAATGCTCTTCCAGAAAAAAAGAATACTTGGAAGCTGATGTTGATGTAGCTGATTTGTGACATGTAGATGCGTTTTCTATTAATAGTACTTCTTCAAAACATTAGCCAGAAGAAAAGCTCACATATTTTCTACCGAAGTTCACCGTCGGTGAATTTTTACACCACGCACTTGCTGCCTGGTTCAGGCACAATTCACCTCGTGCTAGCTGTGTAAGAATCGCTATTATCCACGTGTTGGCCAGCTGTCAAATTCAAATTACCCAACTGGATTCTCTGTCTGGAGCGGCAACCGATCACGTGCTGGTCGAATGAATGGATTGCCATTGTGGTGGTTTCAATAACCTTAAGTAAATTCACTTTTTTCCCTTGAGTTTTGCTTAAGATGAAAGGAATTTATTTTTTGAAGAAAATTAGAATTACTTGATCTACTTTTTAAAGTTTAATTTATTTAAAAGAACTTAAAGGGTGTGAAATTGAACGAGTTTTTTAGACATTGGATAAGAAGAATTATATATATGTATTGGAGACGCGAGAAATGTATAATTTGTATTATTTTTTTAATAAAACATTTATTTTTAACTATTAATATAAAATAAAAAAAAATTAGCCATGATTAAAAATTTTTAAATTGGTTTATTCTTTTAAAATTTTGATAAAATATTAAATGTTTCTTTACAGAAAAAAAGTATTATTGGAATTTTTAAAAAATTTATGTATCAAACTAAGTAGGTAAAAGCATTTATCTATATTTTTAATGGAATATACCCACTAATATTTTAGCGTATTTTAAGAAGCAACATTAAACAAATTTTATTCTAAATTTCATTACAACATATAATAAGATTGCATCCTGTATATGCAATATTTATTAAATATCATATGGATAAGTACAAAATAATTACATTTTTAAATCTTAACAATTTTTTTTTTTTTTTTTTTTTTTTGCTAAGCTCTACGTATATTTTATATAATTCATTTAAAAGATGTATTTGTAGCAATTACAGTTACAATCTTTAGTATAACTATATCCTCGGTGCTGCTCGATACCAATAAGAGCAAAACATAATTTCATTTTTAGCTATTTTTTTTTAAATATTGTACACATTTGTATTAGAAGCTAAGAAAAATGAAGAAGAATAAACAACTAACTTAACAAATGGAAGTGATAAATCTGTACATTAGAAAGTTTCAGCATTGGGAAGATTTAGGAACTCAAATGACGTCATTATAATATCTTGTGTATAGAAAACTATCAAAAAAGTATGGCAAGAAATGTCATTACATTTTCATTGTATTTCAGATATTTTATGATCTTTTTTTACGATAATCAAATGATCAGAATTATCTTTGTGACCAGAATTCAAACTCAAACATTTTTAAAGAACTAGAATCATTTTTATAATATATTAATGTTGACAAATTGATTATTAAATCAGTGCGATACAATTTAGCGTTTTTTATTTTTATTTAATCTTTTTTCTTTAGATAAATATTAAATAATTTCTAATATTTTTATTTCAGTAAATTTATAGGAAACATTCGTACCAAATTCTGGTGACACCAAATTGGGAATAACGTAACAGATTTCCGCTTGGTGCACTATAGATAACGATAATCTATTGCATATCTTCCATATCAGTAATGAATGACCTTGGGTGAAGTACTCATCATTAGAATAAAAAACAACACGTTTTGCTGCTTCCAGTGATAGCATCCATTCCTAATAAAAAGGATGATAGTAATTTCTGTTAACTGAATGTAATTGTTATCAAGGCTCATTTGTACTACTATTAACGTTTTGCAGGCAGACGTTTCACTTATCACGGTATTTCCTCGTAGTAATAGTCCTTCGTACATAATTTTCGTCCTTCCTTAAATAGTCCTTCGAATTTCGATAATGTAGTGCTATAATAGATTACATCAAGACTATCATTTCATTTAAAAAATAGGTTAATAGAACTGGGGAAAAATCAGAAATGCAGTTAATTAAATAATACACCATAAAATACTTAACTTAAAGAGAAAACAAATTAATGATTTTTCCTTAAAATTCCTTCTTTTATAGGGGTACATCTGCTTTTCATATTAGAGCAAGAGCACTCAAATTGTGAGACTGAAATCTTCAAGAAGTACAAAAAAAAAAAAAAAAAAAAACTATCATTTGAATGGGAAAATTTTTTTTTAATTCTTCATGAGCAAAAAAAATGGAAACATTATAAGTATTCTGTAAAGCATTAAAATTGTTAAGATAAAAATGTCCTTAAATATTTATTCTGCTTAAAAGCCTTTATAAGAAAGAAGTTTTAGGGATGATGTAGCATTAAAGAAATTTATTATTTTCACTACAATACAAACATTTGAAAGTAGCATTTATGGTTGAAATTCAACATTTTTAAAAAGATTGAGAATAAGTCACTTTTTATAATGCATCAATTTTGAAAATTGATTCTTAAAACAATGTCATGCAATTTAGAACATTTTATTCATTTATATTTTCTTTTTTTATAGGCAAAATTTAAATATTTTTAAGTCATTTTTAAATATCAAAGTGCATATTAATAATATGAAAGTAATAAAATTAAATTTTTTTCAGCCTAATATTCTTAATATTTTTTAATTTTCTAACTATTTAAATACTGTTATTCTTAGATGTTAATGGAGTGAACAATATAGTAATGCCAAAAAAAAACAGCATAAAACATTAAAATTTGAGCAGTTATTTTAAATCAAATCAAATAATTTTTTAATGCAAAGATTTATGGATTTCATTTTCTTAATAAATGAAGAATATTGAGTCAATGTTATCTTACAAAAATAATTTATACTTTAGTCAGAAAGGAAGAAAAAAAAAAAAAATCCCAGAAAATTCCTTTAGTCAATTCAGCTATAATAAAGAGACTACTGAGACATGCTGTAATTCAATTTAAAATTATAAATAATTTTGAAAAATGAATGACATAATCCCTAGTATAAAATAAAATTTTAAATAATTACTGATGCTATCAATTAATTTATATTCAAAATTAATAAATAAATATTCACTTTAACAGTAATTTTTAACACTTTTTTACTGCAAATTGCTTGGGTTTTTTCTCTATAATTTCATCTTCAAATAAATAACCTTTGGAGTGTGTGTCCTTCCACAGCTGATAAGATTACTTTACTTAAATTATTTTTTTATATTTGCATAATTATCCTAATTTCATTGATTATATATAACTTAACTTTAAAATAAACATTAAAGGTAATACAATATTAGATTAGAAATTTAAATTTTTGCATTACAAAAAGATTGATTAAAAAAATAAGCATTTTTTTTTTTTGTTTGAAAAACATTTTTATTAAGACATAACAAAATAAGGCAGTATACAAAAATTTGTATCTTCTACAGGAACATAGTAAAATTTGTCTAGAGCATTCTCAAGACAAAAAATATATCTAAAATAGCAATGATATCATTAAAAAAACATGATGAAAAAAAATATATAGTAGAATTTTTACTCAACATGCATAACATCTATGCACATAAAACACATTTTAATAAAATATATTTTGAATGTTTTAAATTCTCCAGTAATTAATTATTAGAATTTCCTGCAATAATTTATTATAAATAATTATTTTAATAAAAATTTATAAAATCTTGCATTTATCATTCTAAAAAAAAAATATTAAAATATGATAAAACAAAAACAAAAAATATATTACTGGTTTTAAATTGAAATAACAGATTATTTGTATTGAAAAGCTTTAAAGATTTATTTGTTGAATAAAAAAAAAAGTAACACTTACAGATAAAATAACATTTAATAGTATTTTATATAAATGAAACAGCTTGATAATGACTAAAATTAAGGAATAGTCAAGCCCTGAAAAATAATTTAAGGAAAAGACAAATTCTTCCTAAAATGTAACAAAAGAAAATGAAATATTTACAAGATAAGATTTAAAGTTCAGTTCAAAATATTCACTCTTAAATATTTTACATGACAGCCATTTAGATCTTTTGTGCTTTGGCATCTCTTATTCTATGAACCCAGCGTTCAGGGTCGAAGATGGTTTCGTTGTTTCGAAATGCTTCTTCGTGGTATTTGTAAAAGTCCTCCATAGAAAACTCGGGGAAAAAGAAGGCAATTTCTCTCCTAGCTGTATCAGGAGAATCTACAAAAAAAGTTTTCAATTGTTTTATTGAGACTACTAAATAAATTTAAAAAATTTGATTTCATAAAAATATTTGAAGCCAAATTAAATTGATGATGCTTACCTGAACCATGTGTGGCATTCCTGGTATCTGTCAGACCAAATTTTGCTCTTATAGAATCAGGAGCTTCATATTGAGCCCCTAAAAGAATATATAAAGCTTAAATGCACAGTATATTTGACACACAAAAGATGTAATATAAAACTGATTTAGTTTTTATATTTAATGCTGCATTTAAAATAAACTTACTTAAAAACATGTGTAGGTCCCATTAAAGCTCTCCAATCTTTTATAGCATTGTCTTTGGCTAAAATATGAGCCGACATAAGGCCACTAAAAAAAATATAAATTTAATACACTCGTGACAACAAGACATGCTGATCAAATATAATTAAAGATAATAATCATTTGGACAAATATTAGTTGAAAGAAAAAAATTATTAAATTTAAATTAACAACGAAATATTTCATTCACCTCTTATTAAATTACCATAAATTTTAACATAATCAACTCTAAAGTAGGAATTTTGTGCAAGAAAAAAAGATATTTAATATCACATTTCAGAAATAAAGTTATAATAAATGATAAATTTATTATAGAGACTAAAAAACAAATCTGAGGTCAATGCTTTCTCATTTGCAGATTGATAAGTTTTCCCTCTTAAACTTTTCCCTCTATTCATAGAACAGCAATGTTCTTTCCCTGATTTGGTATCAAAAGGTTACCATGGTTACAAGTGAAGGGAGAGAAGTAGGCTTGTAGCTGACCTTCAGACATTAGGTAACAGAATCTAATCAATAGCGCATGATGTGAAACTATTTTTTTAATTTTTCAACAGCTTGATCTATATATTTTCTATTTTATTATTATGTATAATATTATATTATACATAGTATTCAAATCTGATTAATAAAATTGTATTTTACAATTGAATAAAAAAATTGTAATAAATGCTTATTAATTTGATTATTTTCAAAAATAAAAATTATAAAAAAAAATAGATTTTCTTTTGATAATCTATGAAATGAAAAACTAGTGTTTCATTTATTGTAATTTTACAATCAATTAATTTAAAAGATTATGGTTTATATCTAAGTAAGAAAATAAAATAAAAACATAAATATAATTACCTTGACATAAATGTAGTAAGTCGATTAAAGAAAATTTATCTGAAAAACAAAAAATAATTAAGACTTCAAAAGACAATTTAACATTTGACATTTAATTTTAAACTTTTATAATAACTTTAATCTGCATGATTATCAATAGTACTATTAAAAAATATTTACAACTTATACATCTTATATTCACTTAATAATCAAAATTTTCATCAAATATTTTAAAATCTTAAATATCTATTTACATATGAAAATAAAGATAAAATTTATTTTTGTGTTCACAGTAAAACTTTTCAGCTTCAACTTTACTCAACTGTGTTATCTTTGTACCAACAAAGTAAAAATTCCTCTCCAACATAATTTCTCGTATCAACTAAAACATAAAATAAATAAAAATGTAAAATCAAGGACGTTCATTGTAACAGAATAAAAAAACTCTTGCACATCATCTTTAAATCTGATACTGTCTCAGCAAAAGTTTAGATAAAAATACACTATCACGAACACTTATCGCTTCACAGTTTTTATTTAGTCTTTAGAATCAGCATGCTCGAAGCACGTGCTTTAGTGGTGAGTGTTCATCAATATAATCAAAGCACGTGCTTTAACGATGGGCATTCATCAATGACTTCAAATGATAATTTTTAAATAAAATAATTGGAAACATTCTTAATTTTTAAGCAATGACAACTTAAGATTCATATCAAACAAGATATAGATTTTAATTAAATGATCACAATACATAGAATTTTTATTGTTTATGAAGAATTTGTCAAGAATCTATATTTAACGACTAAAGTTTTACTGCAAGTTATTTTTATATTGTATAAACATTGCAGTAAGGTTAATAAAAATTTAACAGTTTAATATTTATTTATAGATAGGAACATGAGAATAAATTTGAAATAATAATTTCAAACTCATCAAAAGAATATTTGAATAGATTACAAAAGTTGCTCTATCAAATATCAAGTTATTTTATATAAATATCAATCATCAAGTGTTACATATTGATGGCCTAGTGTTAGTGCTAAAAGAACTTTTGTTCAGCTTTAAAAAAAAAAAAAAGCTTTACAAATATAAAAGACAGTTCTGTCATTTTTTTTATTTCTGACTAAAAATTGTGTTAAGGACATTACGAACCAAAAAAAAATACAGAAAATTTTTATTGTACAATTATCTCAGAAAAGTAAATAGAACTTAAATAATTTATTATGAAAACGGTAGTTGAAATTTCTCTCAATGTTTATTCTTAACAAGTAAAAAGTTTCAAATTGATCATTGATTTTTCATTCCTGATTTTTAAAGTAATAGAAATTTTTAACAAGTGACCATTACAAATAATTAATTTTATTAATAATAAATAAACTAGTGACATTTTGTAATCAAAGATAATATTGCATTTAAAATATTTATAAACAAACCTTTCGAGCAATCTCTTAAGATTTAAAACGTAGTAGGATGAAAATAACGCTATAAATTATCTGATCAATGATGAGTAGTAACGATCGCATATCAAAATGTTAAAAAAATATGATCAAAACATGATGATCTAAATTAAACATCATTTGTTTACTAATCGAAATTTACACATCAAATTTATTTGCATTAATACATAGGCTTGTATTTTTCTATACAAACTGTAAGTCTTACCTGTAAACTATACGGATTTCTACAAATATCTGGCTTTATGATGGCAAGAGTCAATTCAAGCGGGGCTAAAAATTTCGACATGATTGCGTTCGATGCAAGAAGCACAGAATAACGAGAAGAGTGTTTACCACAACATTCAACTAGCGCGGTCTTCGCTGCGAATGAATGGCTTCCTGTTTTATGCCATACTACTAGCAGACATTATCTGTTCACATGGTCGCTACGTGAATTGTTTATCAACACATTGACCTGGCGCTGCATGTCTTGCGAAGAGAAAGTTAGTCTGACAAGCGTTCTATCAAAAAGGTGTTTAGATAATTTTTAAAAAATTATAGATTAAAACATTATACTTTGTTAGCAGATAAATGAGATTAATTTTTAAATTAATAAAATTAATAATTGATTTAACGGGGTTTTTTTTTTTTTTTTCTTAAATTTAAACAGATAATGAGAACTGCACGTTTTTTCAACCGAAATGATTTGCTTAGAAAATTTCAATGAAAATTTAAGCTAGATTGGCAGTTATTGAAGAACTTCGGCTCAGTTTTTTAGTTTTTATTTTTATTATTTCGTTGAGAATTCCTTTTTTTATTTAATAATAATTTACTTATTAGTTGTTGTTTTTTTATTTTTTTTTTTTTTTTTTTTTTACGAAAGTGAAGTAACAAAATAAAGGAAACGATTTTCTTCCATTTATTATTTATTATTATTCTATCCATGTATTAATTCCATTTACAATTTCAAGAAATTCTGAAATACCGATAGCTTTTGAAGCGTGTTAAAACTTTGCAATGTCAGAAAGAATGAAATTTTTCTGTATTATTATCCCATTAATTTTATAACTCTCAAACATTTCTATTCATCAGGTAAAAAAATTAACATTTAGTTTATGAGTTTTCAAATGTTTCGTCTGATGTTTCGGAAATATTATAAAAATTCTTTAAACTTCTTCGCTTTCATTCAAAATCTCCAACATCCGCTCCAATTCAGAGGATAGTAGAGATATTTTAAATTCCTTTTGTAAAATTGTCTCTAGTTTGGAGCTTTTCTCATTTTCTTCTGTGAGAGATCTTTTTTTCTTACTAATAGTGTCTTTAATTTTTATTTTATGTTGTGCGATGATTTCAGTTTCAAAAGGCCTTCATATTCGAGATGTCTGTAGAAATAGATGTAGACGTTCTAGATATATGTATCATTCAAGCTTTTACAACATGCAATTGATTTGTTCTATCATTATAATATGAGATTTCATAAAAAGTGTCAGAGTTTGATGCATCAAGACATTTCCCCATGACACAATTTTTTAAAAAGAAAAGAAAGTAGGAAATGGAAGATGAGTTTGTTTCTCAACATGTACGCAACATGGAGCCTAACGAGGAAAAGCAGATTATTGTTTTAGTTCTGGTCAGAATCTAGATGAAAGAAATCACTCAGACCCATCGCTTGAATCTTAAGCAACTCCTGACCTAAAATTTGGTAATTACCAACTTGTTGATACACCCAGAAATTGAGATGTACTACCCATCTACTAGAAAGAGACTAAATTAAACTATAACGAGCAACCATGTCTCAAGTTATTAGTTAGTTCCTTTTATCTTGGGACATAAATCACCATGCATAACACACACACATAGGTAAAAACTGACATTAATAATAAAACAAAAACAAATCATAAAGCTAAGCAAACCATGCAAATATCTATATAATCAAGCTAGTTAATAATACCAAAAGAAAATATAAGTAAAAGATGCATCTTTGCCAGGAATGGGCACAATAAAATTGTCTGGAATGTCCTTCCATTAGGCAAGAAGAAGATGGAAGAGAATGCTAACACTCAGATGCCATTCATAGGGTGTTCATTTAAAACATTCAAACGATGTAAAAATGTGAATACAGTATTGCAACCTCATCCCCCTCCCATCCTATAGTGCACCCTGGGTAATGAATTCTTAAGACATGCTATAGTTGAAGCAAAATGGAAGTTGCAAAATTGTCTGTTCAATGACGAAATCTCATAACTAATTTAAAACTATGTATTATTATTTGATTTCCTCGAAAAAAAAGGCATCAAATGTAAATTTAAAAATAACAGTAGTTTTACATAAAACCTTCTTTCAGGTGTTTCAGGTTCACATACATATTTTGCAACATATAATTATAGTAACACTATCAGAACGTTATCTAAAATTGTATTAAAATTTACTACAAAAACAGCAATGATTTGAATAATTTAAATTCATGATATATTTATTTAAATTACATAATTCACAAAATGAACGCATACTTGATAACTATTACGATTGTGAAAAAATCGTTTAAAAAAAGAAATTAGATTAAACAATAATTACATGGATAAGTTCTAATAAAAAAAAAAAAAGGGAGGCGGGCCGGTCTTCTTTTGAGTGCAGCTGATATAAATAATTATCTAATATATATCTATAAGTAGTTATGTTATCTATGAGGTATCTAATGTGCGATATAAATATTTACATTAATATTTTTCAACTTTTATGAACAAGATATCCAAATGAAGATTATTAAAAAGAGTTTTTAATGAGATAAAACAATAATTTGATAATCTGTAATAGAGCTTAATACACACATCCATTTACACAGTTTTAGATTTTTTAAATACAAACATTATTTGAAAAAGAGAGAATAAAAAAGAAGGTTGTGCAAAAGTGCTAAAATTTTCACAAGATTTAAAAAAAAAAAAAAAATAGTATCGTAAAATGTAATTTTAGAAAAATTAATAAACAAGTTTTTTCAATATTAAATTTTTAGCATTCTGATTGTCAATTTAGGTATTTGATCTAAGTTAATCCATGGAAATACTTAGGAAAAATAGGAACGAAATATTCCTTATTGCCGAATATATGTATTCCGAAATATTCCTTATTTAAATAATTCAGAGAGAAATGTGATTAAATAATGCATATGGAATTTTCAAACATTTTAAAAGTAAATATACATAGATACTTTTGAAAATATTTAAAATATAACAACTTTTACAGTATTTTTTTGGTTTTGGCCGTATTTTACGTATCAAGAAAATTAATTTTTATTATGATAAAAATTAGAAGGGGGAGGGGAGGGATTGGTTTGGTTTGTCACTCTATGGTCATTTTTTTTGCACACTTTAGCCAATTAGACTGGGACCTACAGTTTAACGTGGATTCCGAAATACTAACAAAATTCAAAACGTCCATGTCTTAGCCAGGATTCGAACCTGAAGCTTGTGGTATCAGTGGCCAGAGCGCTCCCCCAATTCGTCATCATCCTGCGGGAGGGAAGGGGGATGCACTTGAATTTTTTGTATAATTTTGTTAACTATTACATCATAATTAGAAGTTAAATAAATAAATTGCCATTTTTTAAAAAAAGAACTGTACATTTCAGAGTAACAAAAAGAGTTGCCAATTTTAAAATCATTATGCTCGTTTTTGCTTTACATCTTGATGATTTCTTCAATATCTATAAAGTTTCTTTATTTCATTTATAGTGATCGAGCAATATTATGAAAAATTATATCAATGATATAAATATTTTTTTAATTTTTGATTCTGTAAGGAAATGTAATATTTTATCCTAAGCTAAAAAAATTTATAAATGCGTATCCTTTCTCTTATTTTTAAAAGCTAAGTAGCATTAAGAATAAAAGTATAAAAGATGTATTTCGCATTTAAATGCATTAAATTTATCAACGCCGTGTAATCTGATATAAAAATGCTGCGTTTTCTGTTATTTATCCGGTTCCGCACACGACAGCTCTGAATATCAAGGTCATACTTTTCATATATCGAAATAGGTACTTGGATGGCAGAAAGAAAAAGAGAGACATTACAGATACGGGAAGATTAAAAATGCATAAACATCAGTAGTTCCTTATTATCACACGTAGGTTTTATTCAAATAAAATTTAATTCCTTTTCTCTATACAGAAAAGATAAATCTCGTTTCAGCTGATATGATAAACACTTGTGAAGGCCACATGTGCTCATTTTAATTTGGAGCACGGAAAAAATTTCTAAAATTTATTTATCTAACATGTATATATTTCATTGTTGTTAATATAGTAAATAAATATATAGTAAAATGAAACATCAAATGTGACATTTCACAAAATTAATAAGTGTTTTTATAATAATCCAACGAGAAATTGATTAATCAAATGGTTTTCATTAATTATTATGTATTTTTATATTGTTTTCAAGCTTAAAATTGTTTTTGTCACAAATATGTGTTAATCCAAACAGACTTGTGTATTTTAATGTATTATGCAGCAACAAGCATATCTATTTTCTGCAGCACAAATGGATCATATTTTTGTAATAAATATAGAAGAGATAATAAAAAAAAATTACTTAGATAGGAATCCTGCATGCAAGCTAACGCGTTATTGATAAAAGAATCTCATCTTTTTTTCTTCCTTATCCTACTTAGCAGACAGCAGACCAAGACTACAGTTAGGCAGATCTAGACCAAATCCAAAACCCCGTGAGGTCTCATGAAAGGGGCAGCAACTTCTATTGTGATAGAGTACCCGTAGGTAAAAATCTGGTTTGGCTCCGTGTCGCTGAAAAAGAAGGCAGTGCTTTCTGGAGGTTATTGGGGAACTACACCGTATTTGCGTATCGTATGGGAGAAAACCTTGAAAACTCCCACCAGGTAGTCCGACTCACGAGGCAAGATGCTGAATATCACAAGAGCCATCGAGTCTCTTCGTTTTTTTGACAGTCTACAACAAAGCAGCCTGCGGATTGAACCCTCGCCCTAATGCTCACCAGCAAGCGCGCCACGAATCATCTGAGCTGACCACTGAACCACGAATCTCATCTTTTAATCTGAAATAAAATTGAAGACATTAATGTTATTTAAATGTTTATTTTTTTATTAAATTAAAATCGCATCGGTTTTTTTCTATTTAAATCTTTTATAAATAAAAAAATAAAAAATTATGTCAATAATAAAACCAAATTATTGAAAAATCCTTGAAAATATGATGTAGATAAGAAATTTAATTAAATATTTTGTTAACCTCTATGTGAATCTCAGTTACGTATTTAATACAATTTTAATATTTATTACTAAAGTTTCTTACTACGAGATGGCACTAAAACGTTTTATAAAAGTTAAATTGGCTAAGAAAGCTGCATATAAATTCTTTTTTAATAAGAAAGGCTAGGTTTTTAATGAATTCTAATCAATTGGTGGTGAGAGGGCGTGATTCTGCACTTTAGAGTTCAGATTTCACCTGATCTCTTTTTGGGAACATATGAAATTCTCAAAAGGCAGTGAAAAGAATATGGCCAAGACATTTTATTTGTTAAGGATGAAACTTGGCGAAAAATCGCCAAATTAATAAGCGGAGCCCTAAAGTGCAGAACTACCCAATTGGGAAATGCAGTATTAATTTAAATATGAAATCAATTTTAAGTTTAAGTGCATATGTGTCAATTTCCGCCTAAAAAGTAAAAAAAAAAAATCTAAACTTCGTTATACAAAAGCATACCATTATCAGAAAAAACTATAAAAAAAAAAAAAAAAAAAAAAACTAAACAAAAACACACTTGGAAAAACAAACATTTATTAATTAACAATATTAAAAAAATAATTAGCTGAATATTAATTATTGGAATATTTTAGTTTTTTTCCCTTCTTCTAAACGAAAATATATAAAGGAATCGAGTCTTTGGAATAAATCAAGCTCACATGGTATTTTACATAACATAATATTCACTAACTTTGTAATTAACACTTAAGTAATTTAACAATAAATTTTGCTGATAACACATATGCTAAAAATAAGTCATCATCTTGAAGCTGGGTTGTGGAGAAATATAGTGGTATTGGAAAATTTTTAACTTAATCTAATACAAAATAAATTTTTAAGAAATATGATACTTGTCATAAAACTTCAGATTTTGTGCATTGTGTGTATTTTAAATCTGATGTACATTAAGTCAAAGAATGCTTCTTTTGCTTAGTATTTTGAGAAAATTGACAAAATATGTGAATTCATTTAATTTTAAAATATATGTCAAATAAAGTTTTTTTTTTTTATTATGATTATATATTTTACGCTTAATAGAATTTAGATTTTTTTTGTCATTAAGCAATAAATTTTAGTACCGTGACTATGTACTGAATTTTTCTAAAAAATTTGTTTTTCCTAAATTCTAGTATTCATTTACCAGAAAAAAAAAAAGGAATTCTATATTTTGCTTAAATAATTTTGCACAACAAGCAAATACTTAATTCAAGAAAAGAAAAAAAAAAAAAAAAATTATTTCTGGCATTAAAAAAATTCAAATTGAAACTATATATCTCAGAATCTTTAGAAACTGGATTCATAAATACCTACATTTTAAAAAGATGTATTTGGCAAACCTCTCCTTTTTACTAATAAACCAAGACCAAGAATTAAAGACTGAAATACATAAAAATTACACTGTAGGTATATTTAGATATCAAACATGTATTTCTACATAATCCATTCCAGAAACTTTTATAGTAAATTTAATATTTAATAGAACTGCAAATATGTGTTGAATGTAAAAAAAAACAGATGAAAATATTTTTTATTAAAAATAAAAATGTATTATTTATTTTTATAGAGCATTGTTGAAACTAATTCTAAAAAAAAAAAACATTTATCACTTATATTTCAATTACTGGCTTAAATTTACATAAAATTCAGATGTTTATACTTAATGATATATATATATATAAAGTTGATGAATGTAAAAAATTTATATTAAAAACTATGATCTAACTGATGTCCAACGTATAACAAGATTTTAAAGAACAATTGCATATAAATTTTCATACTAGTTTTCTTTACATTTAACTAATTAATTTAAAAATAATTTTGATGCTTAAATTACACCAAAATTTTCATTTCAGTTAGCTGAAATTACTGAAATTTTATTTTTTGAAAACAATACATATTTAAAATAAAACTCTTAATTTTTACTACCATTACAATCAATTAACTTCATTTCTTATTAAAATTTTACTGATAAACAATAAATATATATAATATAACATATATGATATTAAAAATACATAATATTATTTAATTCATACTTTTACAGATTAATTTTAATGTAATTAAACTAGAATTAAAAAAAAAAAATCTATAACTTCAATTAGGAAGAAAAAAAATTGTTAAAAAAATAAAAGTTTAAATTTTTTCAATAAAATAAAACCTAAATATTACATGACGGATTGAAACCTCTGGAAAAACATTTTTTTTTTTTTTTTAAATTTTTATTTATAATAAATATTTTTTTATTTTTATTAAAACACCATTAAAAGATTATGTACATTTCTTAAATGGAACAACTTAATAAAACAATTATGTTAATTTTGCTTAATATTATTGGCATATCTAGAATTAGAAAGACAATAATTACACACAATTAAAAGGTAAGTAAGTTTATTCATATTTTCACAAATAAAATGAAAGACATTTTTGAATAAATTAAACAATGTGTTTAAAATAATGACAGTAAAATAAACTTGCAATAAAAGCAATAATTACAAAATTTTCTGATATGATGATAATTAGTAAAGAGTTGGTATCTATGCAACTAGATCTCCATAATATGCAGTAATAGTTTTTATCTTCTTATTGAGAGCATTCTGTTCGATTTCCACATGGTTTCCTTCACCTGCTAGTTGAATCAGCTGAAAAATTAATCATATAATATGCCTTTTTTTAATTTAATTATTTACACAATTAGATAAAAATAAAAACCATTCATGCAAATTCAGAATATGTAATGACTCACATGAAATACAATATTGCAATAAATTATTATTATTATTCACAATCATTACACTCTGAAAATTGCTGTGTTGATGCTATTATGAAGGTAATTGAATTACAAATTGAATGTTTCAAAAATTAAGGGGAAAAAAAAATCCGAAAAAGCTTCAGAATATGAAATGTAAATTAGTGGAGTTGCTATTATTTACTATCATGGGACACATGGCCAACAGCATGCTTTTAAATGTATCTGCGAATAGAAACTGTTTAATCACATTTCGAGACAGCCATATATTATATATGACTACTAAATATCATTTATTTGAAAATTAAGTTGGTGTACCATTTAGTAAACGGATGTGAATCAGAGTCAATTCCATGCAGCTAGATGATTGAATATAAGTCCTTCTGTAATTCATAGACTATGGACTGCATTTCTAAGAATAGAATCAGCTAGTAATGGTACAGTCAAGAAAGATATAGAGATATAAGTGTCACAGATAACTGTTTTTTGCAACTAACTAAAATGATTCACAAAAAGTAACCACAATCCACTTTAGATCTTGTCTTGTAGCAGCCAGTAGAAAGTTTATATCTAAATCAAACACACAGAAAATCGCAAATAGGAGGATTGTATGCAAGACATCATCAATTGGAAGTGCACATCGTTGGATGCTCTTCACTGATAAGTCCAGATTTTTTTTTACTTGCAACTCAAAAGGTTGTTGGTTCAGTGAGAATTACTTACATGAGAATTGTATATTTATGTTGAAAAGCAAGATTATACATGCTTGCCTAAGACTTGAATCTGAATAAATAGGTTTGTTATGCTTTAGGCAGAAAGGACTTAACTACCAGGAAAGGACTGCTGGACTTAACCTATTCTCAGCAATCTTTTAGAATCTTAGAACTGCCTTGATCAACAATAGATTTAGCAACCAATTGTGTTAATAAAAGTATTATTTAATACGCTTTTATTAGTTTCACCTGCATGTCTGTTTATTTGTAACTGACTCTTTGGGCTCGATTTTGCCCTACTTTAAGCGATCAGATTTAATTTAAACGTTGTCGACTTATCAAGGACCGACGACAATAAAATATTTTGATAAGTTTATTATCTCATCATGATTAGGATGGTCAGGATTAGTGATTTTATTTTAACTTATGAAGCGCAATTTAACCCACGTAGAATGAAAGATATTCAAACCCACGTGGGACAGTGGCACAACGGATAACGCGCCTGACTGCTGATCAGAGATTCCCAGTTCGAATCCTGGCTGGCTCGACATATTTGCATTTAACCTTTGTTTTACTCACAATTAAATTATTGTAAGAACTGTAGTTCCAGTCCCCTGCCCCGGGACATCATTTAAATATTATAGTTTAAAAAAACTAAAAACACACTTTTACAGTTAAACTAAAAGTAAAAAATAATTGTTGACATAAGAATAAAATTACTGATGGGAAAATTAAGGTCACTGTTCTATTTTTGTTTATTATTAAAGAGATAATTGTTTATTAATTTTTTATTATCCATGCCTGAAAATATTAGGTTAAAATATGTACTAAACTTATCTAGATAAGTTTAGTTCAGTTAACTTGCAATAACTACAACTATTTTTGGACAGCAATTTTAAAGTGGAACATATTTTTGGTAATTCCACAAAAGAAATAAGGAATTAAAAGAAGAAAAAAAAAAATCATTAGCTAATATCTTTAATAACCAAAAATTGAGATTCTTGTCCTCAGTGTAAGAAATAAATAAAAATAATGTACACTGTAGACAAATGCATTATTGACAAATATTGTAACTGTAATCTCTAAATACCATAAATTAGAATATATTGCATACGCACATATAGCATGACATTGTATGGCTTTAGATAATAAAATCTAACTATTTTAATTAGATTGTCTCTTCAAGGAAGTATCTTTGCTTTATCTTGAGAAGTTCAACAAAATGATCTCCGTTATAAATGCTTTCTCCCCCTAAACTCACCCACATGATTATCAAATTTCTAAACCAAGGATTGCTTATTGACATGAGGGAAAGGAGAAAGCTCACTCTCTATTTCCTTACTTATCCACTGCCAACCTAAAACACCTCATCACCCATTTGACTTAAAACAAAGAGTCTCAAAAATTTCTTTGTCCCCTACACTGCGAATTGGCCAGAACATTTTTATAGAAATTACAATGCAATTTTTATTTTTAGTTTTAAACAACCTTTTAGGTGTTTTCAATTCATTAGTTAGTGTGTTTTATACATTTATTAATTTTAAGTCTGCCTGCTTATGAATAGTATCACAGCATAAGAAAAAAGTCGCCAAATTGCGTAAAAACGAATTTGGTAATTTTTTAACAAGTATTGATCAAAGTTTGAAATTATTTTCTGTTTATCTAAGCTTTTTATTATAAGTATTTCCGATAATTTTGGTGAAATTTGAATGTTAATTGAAGATGTGCATAGTCGGACACACATATAATAACACACTTTATGAATATTATATTTTTTTAAGAAAATAAATATTAGAGAAAGACTATGTTTCATGTTTTAACCCATCAGCATTCAAAAATTTTTAAGTAAGAAATCAATTATTTGTTTTTTTGAAATAAAATTGACACACAGTGAGGACAGCTATTCTCTCTGCAATCCTGATATAAATGTACAATAATAAATAAATGAAATATCCATTCTCAGGTTTTGAATTTTGGAAAAATAAATGTTATGCAATTTGCAATTAAGATTACTAATGAAATGAATTACAACACTGTAAGGGAAACAAATAAAAGCTTACCTGATTGATGACTGTATTTCTTGGCATAAATATGGCAATATTATCTGTAATTTTTCTACTGATTTCAAATGTTTTGTAAGTAAGATTTAAGTTAAGGAAATTTTTTTAGAGAAAATATGTAATAAAAATTATTTTTCTTTTTTACAAACTAATATAAATTAAACATTTCAAACCTCACTGAAATTAAATCATTATTATAAGAATATTCACAAGAACTAATGCAAAATAATTACAATTTATTTAAATAAATCAATAGAACTTTTATAATTCTTTTCATATACTGATAAACAGGTTGACTGAAAAAAAAATAAGAAAATATTTACTACTATCGAAAAAAGAGTAGTACAATTACTATAAAAACATATAGTAATTGTTTTATAGTATTAGTACAATTATAGTAGTACAATTACTATTAAAAACATATAGTATTATTATCTAATAACTTGACACTACAGGAAAAGTTCTTTTCGTACACTCCCTATAAAAATTCAATCAATTTGAAACCTACTGTATAAATAATTAATTCTATAATTTTTAATCACAATTAAGTAGCCAATACTTAGATCAAAATTTATCTGCAATATTCTGTAGTATTACAGGATCATTAAACTTGAACAAATACACTCATCATGTAGACATGTATTTAGAAAGAAAATAAAACAATATAAAATAGCCACAAGTGATCAATCTCAAAAGCCGAGAAGACAACATTTTTATTCAAAGATAGAAACAAAATTATGTCAAGCTAAAGAGGCAACATCATGAATCCATATTGATCAAGAACTTGATAAATTCAGAGTAATAAAAATTAAAAGATATTTATGGGCACTGTATGAAGTAAATATGTCCAATATTGATCTAATACCATAAAAATACAAATGAGAATTTTAAGCAATAATCTGACTATATCAGAACAAAATTTCTTAAAAACTACTAGATAGAAAAGGGTGAACTCAAATGTGTGAAATACAGATGACTCTTATAATTAGCATAACTATTAAGCAAATGATTAAAAAACAATAATCAACATTTAACATTTAAAAACTAACTGAAATGAATATAAATATAGATGAAATCATAACAACGAAGTTCTAATATAAAATAAAAACTATTTAGTTACTAAATATATAACAAATTTATATATAATTACTTAATATATTTATTACAGTTGTATCATTTGCCAAACAGATTAAAATGTAGAAAGAGTTAAAAGATTTTAATGAAGAAAGCCTAGAATATTACAGCTTAGTTTAATTACAATCAGGTAAAAATGAAAACCCAGAGATAATTCAGTAATAGCTTCATTATTAATAACTGGCTGTGATGTCATTCAAATTAAAAACATAAATTTTCTTTTAAAAAGTGCCCTGTTGTCTTCTAAAGAGGTGTATGATAGAAACCCTTTGAAGTATATTCTATTATAACACAAATAACAGCAACAGTTAAATTATTTTCATCAAAACTCACCATTTGCAAGCATTAATATATCTGAATTACATAATATAGCTTTTCTAACCAATTCAAATTGAACAATGTTTTACATATACAAAATTATGCAATCACGTAAATCTTCCATATATGAGATACAAATTAAAAGTATAGTATAATTATAAAATTGGCTATTCTAATTCTATTCTGAAAACAAAATAACTGCTGTAAGTAATGCATATATATGTACAAAAAGGATATATATCAGGTTCTATTTTGCCGATGTCATATTCTTTATCATTCAGATAAGAAGGACCACCCCATGGTGGACTTAGGAAAACTATATCAGCTTTTAATTTAGGTGCTATACTGAAGAAATCCCCAACGATAAAATTAATATGATTTTCAACTCCATAAATCTTTGCATTATGTTTTGCTAATTCAATTTTCTTTGGATCAATATCTATAGCAATTACTGAAAGAAAAAAATGATATTTTAAAATTTAAGGAACTATCAAAACAATTATAAAACATATTCAGAGATGCTAAACATTAAAAAATATGATACAAATTTAAAATAATAATAATAATAATTAGATTTTACTGTATAACAATACATAAATTAAAACATTTTTGTGATAGAAATACACGATTTGAAATTTTTGTGTAAGATCAAAATTTAGAACTGAATTAATACATAGTTATCCATAATGAAATTGTTTAAAAATTATGGTAGAAATAGGTTAAAAAATTAAGAACTTGTTAAAGGTAGTAAAATTTTATTACACTTTCA
The DNA here is from genome assembly GCA_021605095.1 of Caerostris extrusa. NCBI lineage: Eukaryota > Metazoa > Arthropoda > Arachnida > Araneae > Araneidae > Caerostris > Caerostris extrusa. The sequence goes on from BPLR01015501.1 coordinate 21,347, forward strand.
GTTTTTCAAATTTTACTATATGCATTTGTAATGTTTAAATATTTCAAACTTAATAAAAAGAACAATGATAAATCTTTCATACCAATACTTTTAAAAATAAAACTATTTAATAAACAGGAAGAAACTTGGTTACAGATATGTTTTATAATCATAGTATATCAATCTTTTATAGAGAAAAACTATGGAGACAGCATTTAAGAAATAATATGTATAATTGTCCATCAATGACAAATAAGCAAATTATTGTAGCAAAATATTCTTTATTTTTTTTTTTTGAAGAGAAGAAATTCAAAAGATTAAAAAGAAACAAAGAAATTCAAAATTTCATGTTGGGTTGCATTCATAACATTACTGAGCTGCTAATTAGCTTAAAAAAAAGGGCCTGACAGTAGTTTATCAAAATTAGTTAAGATGTTGCTTATACAGACAATTGATTTTGGCCTTGTATGATAAACTTAGTGTGTTTATTGCCGAGAATAAATTAGCAATTGATCAGAAAAACTTTTGCTATTTGTTAGCTTTTATTTGTCCTTTAATAATCAGATTTAATAAAATTATGTTTTTTTAAACTTCTATATATAACTCTTAAAATTGTGTTTTCCTTTGTTGAACAGACATTCATAAAAGAAATAATTAAATGAGCGCTAAAGAATAATTATAGATTATTTATTAATTAATAATTAAAGATTATTTATTAATTAAAAAATATTTATGAAGAAATCTTTGAAATTGGTTTATTTTATAAATATGCAAATAATTTCCACGAAAAATCTTTATTATAATAGATAAGATATTTTTTGTTAATAATTTCTAATTATTCATAGTACATCAGAAATATAAATAATAAAATCCACAAAAATTTTATATAAATCTAATTTTTTGTAAACATAAAACATTTCAATTAGTAACATAACTCAATAAATTGTGTCTTAATTATCAATTATTATCTTGATTAAAATGTTGAATGAGTTTGTAACATTTTTGAATGAAATAAAATTTACGTTAATAAGCTTGAAAATTCAAAATTAATAATGAAACACCCAATTTTGGTAATCAAGGAACTTTTTTTTAAATCTTTCTATTATTATTTTTAAATTTGAATAATCTTTTCAGAGATATGGATGAAGTATTGCAGCATTTAATAATACTCTTATAAAAAACAATGAATTATTTAAAAATAATGTTAAAGATTCTTAAAAAAAAATACCTTGATGACAAGTAAATGCAAATTGAATGGTATTCCCACCAGCTCCACAAAATGCATCTACAATAATATCACAGGCACACCTTTCAGCAATATGTCCAGCAATTTGTTCTGGAGTAACTGAAAACCAAGATTCTAAAAATAATAAAGAGAATCATTAAAACTACTCATGCCTAGTTACAAATTATCATGCACTAAATAGTTATAATAAAATTTAATATTAAAATTCTGGCATTTAAATGTTATTAATATTTTTTACAACAGACAAGAGAGCAGTAAGTTCATTCTGCTTTAAAAATCTAGGCTTTTGAACTTTTTAATTCACTATCAATTTTAACAAAGAGAGGTCATAAACTGTCTGTCACCAATTTCATTTAATTCAATACTATAAGTATTCATCTCTCAATAATTTTCCAGAAAATAAATTATCATACGATTAAAACACTCAATTCATATCTGATATGGCTTAATGATTAAATGCAAGTGTAAGCAAAGAGTGTTGAATTTATATAGACTTTTTAAGAATTTTTTTCAAAAAAATCTTATTTTCAATTTTCAAGACAATTCAAATAATTTTTTTTTTTTTACATATCAAAATGAGGCACAAATCAGCCCTTGTAAATGTCTCTTCAAAAAGAGTAATTTTTCACTGAGTTGCTGAATTTTAAGAGATAGGTAAAATGTAAAATTGTAAGTCAATTTAGCATCTTTAGAAATAAGGTACATAGTGTATGAATTCATTCTTGCCAAATCTGAGCATCAGATTTTAGTTCATGAGACTTTTACTCATCTGCAATGCATTGTTCGCAGTTAGTTGAGGTTGTTCTCACAAATAAATTGCCTTTTATTTTAATGATATTTTTAAGTATTTATGTGCAAGGATGGAAAATCAAAAAATGATTTTCATAGCAACATATTTTTACATTAAAAGTTCACCTTCAAATTTCAAGAATTAATTTTATAATATTTAGCTATCGTATGGTTTGTATGAAATAAAGATGCATGATTGAAGATTAAAATTAATTAAACTGCATTATTTCACATGGCATGGAAATTTAATATGAAACTAATTTATTGATATATACATTAACATAAAGAAGAAAATTAGAATAGAATGTTAATTTTTTTTTATTTAATGTACAGATAGTACAATAATTTTTTACTTAATGTGTACACAATAAAATAACTTTATAATAAGAAATACATCCAATACTGAAATGGACACATTTCAGTAATGGATTTATTACTTCATTTTACATCTTTCAAAGGATAACAATTTTTCTTCACCCTTCTTGTAGCTTTGAATTTTTCTGAATTCTTACCAATTAATAATTTAATGGAAATATTGTACCACTTTTTAATGGATTTCTTATAAGAATATGATTATTAAATGGGGAAAATATAAATTTTTCTTTGAAGTTTGTTTTGGCATGCTATTTTTACATTAAATATGTTATTTAATTGAAATATAAATTATTTTAAATGCATTGTAGTAAGAAATAAATGATTCAAATAATCAAAAATATCAAATGATACATAAGTTTTGATTGAATAAGAAAAAATGTTTATATGTTTACTATAAGTTATTTCTATTTGTATAAACATGGCATGTGGTTAATACATAATGTAATAATCACATGCCATTGGTGAATATCTATTAATATAAACACATTTCCTGGATCTGGTATGTATTAAGGTTGAAACAAATGATAATCACTAGCATGCTGTTAATACCCAAGTTCCCATTTTAATATTACTGGTGAATGAAGTTTTGCTATAGTAAATCAGTTTACTAATAATTAATTAAAAATTTAGATTAAATTTTATAAAAATACTACTAATACATTTTCATAAGGTAAATACCTAAAAAAAAATTTGTTAAATGTTTAAGTACACAAAATCAAATCTCATCTACTTTTGTAATAGTTATTTATTAAAAATGTTTAAAAGGCAAAGTCTTTTAAATAAATAAAAGAAAAATAAACTCATAATTATTTTAAATTTTTACCTCTGTCTAATTTGATTCCTTCATCAAACTTGCTAAATAATCGATATCTTTGTGACCAATATTTATAAAATTGTGGATCCTTGACAGCAGAAAATTCTTCTCCTTCATCTGGAACAGCAACTTCTTGAGATTCTTCACTTCCTTCTGTTTTAGTAATAGGGGGTACAAGGGTTTTATTCTAAAAAAAAAAAAAAAGGGGGTTCCAATAATTAAAAAGTTAAGTATAAATAAATTTAATATAGGAGAAAATGGGACACAGTTGTCAACTTTTTTTCTGTTTTATTACTATTTTCTGTTTAAATGAAAATGCTAATTTGCCTATTAACAATTGTAAATATTCATTGATATTTTGATTATTCAATCTTTTTCTTATACACAATGTTCAGTGCCTTTACTAAAAATTAAAATATATTTTATATGCTTCAATGAAGGCCACTCTACCCTCCTCTTGGGATAAAGTAGCTTTGAGAATAATGGCCCAGTCTTAGGAAACATTTGTAATGCAATACAAACCGATATTGTTCAATTAACATGACTTATTTAAACTATTGGATAGTATTTAGGGGGACAACTTCAACCCTCCTCACGTTTTAAGTGAGTTTTACAGTTAAATATTCTCTTTTTAATTTTTTTCTCTACATTTTAAATAATATTTTTCCTTTTTGCATCTCTTCTTATAGTCTTCTTGAGTATTTTTTTTCCCATGCACATTTCGTTTCCCTACATTTCAAAAATTCTAATTTTAGAAATTTGATTATGATGAATTTTTAATGCTCATAATGTTAAGTTCTCTGCTTTCTTATCATATAATGTATGTTAATTGTGGGTAATATTTCTTTTTTGGAGATAATAATCGAGTATAATTACACTTATTTACTAATGAAATGATTTTTAATAAAAAATGTATAAGAAACTATGTTTCTTAAAATAATTAAGAATTCTGAAGCCCATTATAACCATCCAAGATGCACAGTGCTTTATATGTAGAGAAGGCAAATAATTATATTAAGACTATTAGAATACATAAGAAAAACAACTATTTTTAGAATAAAAGTATAACAGCACTTTGTCTTTCCAGAATACTGATCCAAACCTTTTTTAATGCTATTTCTCCTAGCTAAAGTAAGTGATGTTTCAAAATTTACAATTTAATGCCTTAATAAAATCAAATAAACTTTTATAATTTCATATAACAAATATATTAATGTCTTCTATTAAACTTCTATGGTAGCTTTAAAAGGCAATAAATAAATAAATTTAAAGAGGAGTGGCCCATTATATCTTACCTACCCCAAAGGACATATCTGAAATACTTATTTTGCAATGCATTTAAACATTTTCAAATAACCATAATAAAATTTTATTTATTTTTATAATTATACAATTAGTTTATACTATTATTTGATTGATAAATAATCTTAAAATGTTAACTACAACATAAGTGATAAAAAATAAATTAATTTAATTGTAAATAAAATTCCGTCAACAAAAAATTGATAAACATTTATTATTTTCACAAATAAAATATTAATTATTTTGTACAGAGTCCTATTACAAAACAATAAATTCAGTTCCTGAAGACACCATTAAAAATAGGGTTATCTTAACATGTTAAGTACAATAATTGAAGAATGGAATTTACCATGTTATAACTGCGATACAATTACAACTTGAAAGTATTACAATCACTGTGAAAAATCATTCAAAATGCATACAACTTTTTTATACACCAGTGCCATATGTTATAATGGCCATCTGAAATCTGATATTTATTGCAGTGACTTTGATAAATGATGAAACAAATCAAATCAAAATCATCACATTTGCCCAAAAATAATCCTCAGTAGGAATGTTAAAATTTATATTTTTAGCTAACATTTTATTTTAATATGCATATGAATTTGTATTTTATTTTAATTTGTAGTCAGAAGTTCAGATTTACTAATTTTCTTATATTTGTCAATAAAAAACTTTACATAATTATATTTAAAATAATCGATTTATAAACAAATGAAAATAATGTCTTGAATAAAATTACTTATTACTGAGAAAATATTTTCTCTTGATAATTAAAGATAAGTTTAGCTTCAAATAATAATGAATTAGAATGCTATTACATGGAGTTTTAGCCTATATAATTCATGTTTTGACAGTTGACAGAAATGGTTAACAGAGATTACATGATATTAGGCACTTAAATAAACACATATTTTCACCCTTTCATTCATAATTATGGATGATAGAAATAATTGCAATTCTTTTAGAAATAAATTAATACTCATAACATATTATTCATAACAAGTATATCATCAAAACTGCTACTGTAAATGCTATATGAAGTATTAACTATTCTAATACAGTTCATAAAAATGGCAGTAGATGGTATTTACAAAATAATAACATCATATTAAACATAACATAAGTAATAAAAGTTAAGTAATTAATTTGTGCATAGCAGATTAATGCTGTCAAATATCTTACTTCTTCTAAAGATTCACCATTCACAGGCTTTATTATCATATCAAATGGACATCGTCTCATTGATCGCTTTTTCATTTTACGTCTTTTAGGTTTGCTTTTTATTCTGAAAGGATATAAAAAAAATATATTTATTAAGCCCTATTTAATACTGCCCTTTACAAGATATATTTTAATTAATAAATTAAAAACAATCATACATGAAAAAAAAACAATTAAAATTACTAAATAGAACAATTTAGATATATTTTATTAATCATATTCACAGGATATATTTTAAATAATATCTTAAGAAGAGTCATACAAGTAAAGACGAAAATAAAAATAAAATAAAAAAACTCTAATAATATCAGTACCATTTTCATTATACAATCATTATGCCTTTGTATTTTAAGTTATAAAATATTTTTATGTCAATTGAAATTGTTTTACACATTCTGCTTTAGTATTTTGAATACATTAAATTAAAATAGTGCATGTAACAATGAAATGTGACAATATATATATATATTTTTTGAAATGTTGCTGCATTCATTTGATATTTTTCTTTTTTATATGGCCCCTTTGAAATGGCATTGACAAAAGGAAATATATATATATATATATCTACCAGCTGTGCCAGATGGAGTCACATAATTTGAATCTCCTAATTTGCCCTCGTCAGTTGAATTGTTGGCTAGTCCTCCTTGCCCTTCTCGATTAAGTTTCACTAAACATAGGAAATTTGCAAGTTGGATGGAAACAGTATTTTTTTTTTATTTGATGCTTTTTCAGCTTATTAAATATTGAGTAACCTCACTTGCTCTCAATTTGTCCTAGGCTTTAAGACATACCTAAGTTCTTCCATCACTCAGATCCATTACTTTGCTTATCCTAAGTGACATGCTCCTCATAAGCTTTTTTATTAAACAGTCAGTCATACATAACATAACATATTGGCATACATTACATAAGCATGTTTACTTTATACCAGAAATTAGAAAAAGAAATTCACATTCATATATCCTTCAATCATAAGCATCTTAAATTCAATAAACATTAAAAAGTCATTCATTCCTTCATTATTAAGGCATTCTAAAATGAATAAAAGTTTTTAAAAATGTTGGCAAAACAAAGTTTTTTACTTTCAATGTTAAATTTTGTATGAAAATGAGAAAACAATATAGTAAATAGCTTTGTAATTTTAAAAACGTGTGCCCTATTAGTTTACAGCAAGAAAGATTAGGTGTGTGTATATATATATATATATATAGGTAAACTATTTTGACAATATTATTTGTGTGTCTGTTTATATTATTTGGTGTCACATTTTACACCAAAATTAAACCAATGACATTTACAAGAGTCCTAAGGCTGCTTTAAAAAATAAATAATGATGATACTTTTAAAGAATCACAAAGGCATGTATGATTGAAAAATTTATAGGATAATTTTTTATTTTAAATACAATTTCAATTTCTTAATTTTCCATTTTAATTAAGCTCCTCCTTCAAATGTAGTTGAAATATTACTCATATTTATAGAATTATTTTTTAACGTTTATGTCCTAACTATTTTTTAATATTCTTTTTAAATAAAAATAGCAAATGCTTTTTACAGCATGGGAGGATTATAACACTGAACATTTTTTATTGTTATGCAACAATAGAAACACCATGAAATTTCCATATTTAATACTTTAATATTTAATTATAATAAATTTAAATTGCCAATTATTCCATTTTTATTGTGTAAATTAGAATTTATATGCACATACAAATACATTTGACATAGACGTGAATTTCTAAACAAAAGTCTGCTGTTCAATACTTATCATTGTTAGCAAAGACTTAATTTTAAAAGGTAATACTAAAGTAATTATTAATTCTATATACATATATAAATGCTCATATATAAAATATGAAGAATAGCATAGCATCTTGAGGGAAAAATTCATCAACATTTTTTTCTTTTCATTTCTTGAAATTGGAAGAAGTTTTCTGAATTTGCATCAGAATATTGTGGAAAAAAATCAGAACCATTTGCATGCATAATGGTATTCAATATTAAAACATAGAAAAAAGTAAAAACATATGTAGTTTTCCCGGAAAAAGTAAACTTACCGTAGAGACTTTTCAGGTTTAATCACGAATCCTAAATCTTGATACATTTATCTGGTGCTGCTAAGTCCTCTTCACTCTCTGATGAATAGCTATAATAGACACAAATGAAGAGAAATATTTAAAAATTATAAAATATTAGCCTCTAAAAATGAATATTTGTTCTAAAATACAGAATATAATAATAAAGAACTTGTTTAATTCATTATTTAAATAATAGCATAAAAATATATAATATTTGTTTAAGCAATAAATTTCAGTGAATGATGCTAATATTAAAGTTTTGATGAATAGTGCTCTATTTTCATCTAGCACACGATTATACAGCAGTATCAACTTTAAAAAAAAAAAAGCTTTATTATGTGTCTTAATTTTCAAATTTTAGATGTCAAAGCAACATTAACATCTAACATCAAAGCAACATTTTTAACTTCTAATTTTGAAATTTAATAAAACATATTAAATAGGGTTATAATTGTCATTTATAATAAAATGTAGATATTAATTAGATCATGGAGGCATGATACATGTCTCCACAGTATATTCAGATGATAGTGATTTAGTAGAATGTCAATGAAATTTCACAGTGGCTTTGAGGATTATGCAAAACATATAATTCTCACACCCTATGAATTGACAAACATTACATCAAAATATAGCTATTGCAGTAAGGAACAAGATAACTACTGCATGCTAAGGAAGACAGGCAACTTCACTCCATCACACAGATCAAGCATTCAAAGAGCACTGGACGATTTGTTAAGTTGCAAATCCAGACCTAAGTTAAAAAGGAAATAGCAAGGCATGCAGACACATACATTAATATCATCATCCACACAACAGTCCATTGTGGAGCAGGGCAGTCTACCTACTAATAGTTTTGAGACCAGAGATGTTTTTCTTTCGGGGCAGATATGTTCACGCCCCAACGTCCCACACACACAAACATCCATGGCACCGGCAGGATTTGAGACACAAAACCTGTAGTACCGCTAGCCACACGGCCATTCAGACCCCCATTAATATAACTAGTGAGTTATTATATGCACATGATGAACATCCATACTGTCCTCTGGTGCAAGCTTTGATCCATTGCACAATATAAGCAAGCATGAAGATTTAATTTACATTAGAAGACTGATGTAAATTTTATACAGAAAGCATATTACATATTCTATTGTTGTTTTAAATACAATATATATATAGTCATGATTCCCATGATAAGACATCATCAACACTTATAACGTGCATTATAGGGTTTAGCAAGATACAAATGCACTGGTCAATGAATGTACAATATGTCTTATGGGGAAATGTAAATTTGTGTTTATGATGCAATATTAACACCCAATCATTACTTACACTACTTAAGGATATGTACGCGACTGGTGCCGAATAACTTGCCTCCAAGATGCATGTGTCAGGTGGTTTTCAATATGATAGTGGCTCCATGTAAAGCAGTAATGCTATCAGCTAATGGCTATTAAATTCAGCCTAGCAGTGTCAATATTGTAGTGGTTATAAGTGAGGGCTTTCATGTTGCTACTTCACAATCACCATAGGTTTTTACCTCTGTAGTTACATCAAGGAATAAGTTTATGTGATTAAACCAACCTTTGAATGATCTGAAATATTTACATCCTCCTCCTTGTTTATTGCAGTTACATCAACTATGTATATGTGCCCCCAGCTGCTGCTATCATGTAAGAACACCAGTTGTATGCGCTGTCACTAATAGAACATTTTGACCATTATCTCTATTAGATTTCTGCTCCATTTTATATAGTTTTATATATTTGAAATATATCCCTTTTATATATTTCAATGTTTTCTTGTCTGCATAACTTATAACATAATGAATATCCTTTAATTTCAAATGTATATTATAACTTGAGTCTTTTTCAATGATTCAACAATGACCTATAACTTTCTAATTCACAATTTTTTGCCACTGGGGATGCTGTGATAGTATTCAATAAAACCAGTATGTCCACTTTACTATAGATGTACCCATTGTTTATGGTCAGAATATTTTGTCATTAAAAAGAGAAGCATTAAATCCTAATTTTAATTTGCTTAGATTTTCTAACCGCCTCAACAAGGAGGGGGGCAACAGATAGATCAATTTCTATTCCACAGAATGAAACACATTTTGTGTTATGTTTGTTAGGATGAGGCAAATTTTTTACTAAATATAACTTTAGAGAGCATGG
>BPLR01015502.1:0-159339 GCA_021605095.1 Caerostris extrusa
ATTTATTATTTTTTTTCATCTTTTATTTTATAACTAGATTTCATTTGCTATTAATTTAATTGTGGGTATTTTTACTGACTATATTATTAATAATATAGATTATTCTAATGTATATTTTTTGATAAAATAGTGACAGTAAATTTTATAAAGATAAACATTCTCATGTTAAAGTAGTTTCATCTTTCACAGTGGTTTTACAATTACCTAATACGGATTAAAATTTAACTCTACATTTAACAAAAATTATAAATTGGTCTGAGCCAAATATCGTCATACCTTGCTTTCAAAATTGATGTTACCTAAATAAAATATAAAATTTTCATATGTATCTAATCCTTTAGCTACTATTCTAAAATTGTAGGAATGTGGATTACAAATAAGAAATCTATCAAGATTAAAATGTTTTTTTTTAATGAAAGTAAAAAATATAATATAAAAATCATAAATATTCAATTTTTAATAAATAAACCAAAAAAATATTTTTGTAGGAATCTATACAAATCATTCGCAACAGCATTTTTAAGGACATATTAAAAAGTATGGGGTTTGAACTGAGAAAGAGTAAAATGCAGCCCAAAATTTATTTCGATTTTTCAATAACTTTCCAAAAGCACGTCTTCTCGTTATGCGCTTTTAGGGTTTTCGCATGTATTTAAAGTATATTCTAAAGAAAATGAAACAAAATAAAAATTCAAAATCTGGAAGCATGTATTCAATAATATTGAAAATAGCAAAAAAAAAAAAAAAAAAAATCTTTCTTTGAAAATAGTTATACTAATACAAGCTAGTAGTAGTACTTACTTGTTATTGTCAATACAGTACAAGATATTGCCCGAAAATTTCTAAATATAGGTTAAATATATTTTTTCATATCAAAATATATTCTAAGTTGAAATGGTATTTTCAAAATATTATGATTTAATAATAATGATTTTACATCAATTTTTTTTTTTTCTATTCTATATGCAATTTTAATTGTATTAAATTTAATTTTAATTTTAATTGTATTAAAATTGTATATAATTAAAATTGCATATAGAATAGAATACAAGTAGTTAACTAATGTAGTTTAAACTAAAGTAGTTAACAAACTACATTAATTTAAAGTAGTTTTAACTAATGCAGTTCAATTAACTAAATGTAGTTAACTAACATTAACTACAAGTAGTTAACTAACATGTAGTTATACTAATACAAGTATTAGTAGTACTTACATGTTACTGTCAATACAGTGCAAGATATTGCCTGAAAATTTTTAAATATAAGTTAAATATACTTTTTCAATTCAAAAATATATTGTAGTTTAAGTTGAAATTGGTATTTAAAAAAATATTATAATAAAATAATAATAATTTTATCAATTTTTTAAACTTCTTTTCTATTCTATATGAAATTTTTAATATTTATAAAGAAAAATTAATAAGCATTAAAATATTTTGGTATTAGTAACATTAATTTAAATGCAAAAATTTACTATTAACAGCAATCAAAAAAAAAAAAAAAAAAAGATTTATTTTAAGCAAAGAAAGTTTATTAAAATTTCAAGAATAAAATATTGCGCTAAATGCATTAAATTTATATCAGCAGATTTTGCAACCTGAGATTAGGAAAACATTTGTACTTAGCTAAAAATTTCAACAGCATTAGCTATAATAGCTATACAATTAAGCATGGATACTTGAAAGCTGAAATAAATCTGGCTGTATTTATGTTGCAACTAAATGTTCTCTTTCAAGATAACAGTCAAGAGAATGGATCGGCATTTGTCTAATAAAAATAGGTTTTCCTTCCTACCTGTAAGTAAAATCCCTTAATCGCTAATTCCTTATCTAGATACATTTTTCACCACTACAGATCCTGGAATTTATCTATTTTCTCCTCAATGAACTCTTGAATTATAAGGAAGAATTCGTCAATTTGCGTTTCTTAATGTTTTAAATATTTAAAATAAAGCATTAGAAGGATATTACGATCCTATTACTATTATATTCTTTTAAATGAGACAATTGCATCTCTATCAAAAAATTATACTTATTCAATAATTATTATGATTAAAAAGAAAGAAATACACACACACACACACACATATATATATATATATAAACATTGTAGCATTTTTCACATGAGAAGAGATAAGAGATATAGCATTTCTTTTCTCAGGGTAAAGGAGTGTATATTCTTTTTAACAAGTGCATAATAACAATTTATCACACAAATCTGACATTATATAAACAGTGTTGTGGATATTTATATTACAAGCTAAATTAATGTTTTGTACTAAATGTAGAACAACCTATCCCACTTAAATCTGATAGCAATCAGTGTCCTGAATAATGAAACCTTATGAAATTAATTGTTATCTGTCCGACTTTCTCAGGGGAGAAACACAATTACAGATGGAATACTATGGACTACGCTATGAGATGTTGCAACGTAAATGGTGATAGACCACGGGCTGAGGAAGTGTCGACTCCAAAGAGAAGTGAAAGGAAGCTGACACCTTCTCCTTTTTTGACGGATTTTTTTGAAAGGAGGTTTTGGAGAAGGAAAAAAGAAGAGAGTTCTGCGACAAATTGACCAGAAGTGTTGTTTGTCTCTTTTTCTGAAAGTGATTGAACAGGCCAGAGATTCCGTCTGTTTAAAAAGTGACCTCCTTGAGATTTATTTAATTATCACGCCGTGTGATAATTAAGGATTAAGATTCGTCGAAGACTCGAGATGTTCTTCGACCTTTGGAAATGAACTGCGTTTGCACTTTTTGTGAGTCAAATTTAATTCTTTATTTTTCATTTTCTTTTTGTAAATAACATTTTGTAATAACTTAAGAATTTTGTATGTATATATATATATATTCACTTATTACTTTTTAAATGGTCATTAAGCTTTCGCAATATAATTTTCTTTTCTTTCTACATTAATATTGTGAATACAAAATACCTTCCAGAGACTTAAGAAAATATTCGACTACATAATTGACTCCTTTGACCACAATGGGGCTTTGCATCCAAGCAATTATCTTAGAATGGACTTTCAATCAAATTGTTTTATTTGAAAATGTAAGAATAGCTTATAATAGATAGCATAAAATGTTATAATGTTTTGTCACTAATAAAATGCTCTTTTTTCCTGGTGTAGCCTGAGATCTGGCAGATGTAAAAAAGATTAAAAGTGGCATATAATCTGTGGACTACATGCAACACCAGTTATCTGAAAAATAAATTTGTTTTTAAATTTTTTGGGAACATTTTCAATTTTGGGCCTTCTGCGATTAACGTTTCTAAGCAGAAGCGCGGGTTGCGCGCCGTACTCGGATGAGAGTCTCGAGGCCTACTGACCATTTGTCCTAACACGACAGGGGCGCTTTTACAGTGAGTAGGAGAAACCAAGGTTACAATTATTGAAATACAGAATATCAATAGAAAGCTCAAGTTTCAAAGGAAAGAATTTCACACATATCCGCGGTCATATTGGAAAAATAGGTAATGAGCGATCTGATATTTTGGCCAAGAAAGCATTTAAAATAGAAATCAACGTAACATGGCTGTTCCCATTTCATATTTAAAAGAGAAATTTAAAGACAACGAAGCCAATGACTGGAATTCTAAATACTACTTTTCGTCTCTTCAGATTTTTAAGGGATTACCGCCAACTATTAAATATAAAAATAGCATAGGATTAAATATAAAAATTTCACTGCAATTTTTTTTAACGCTGTTCCTCACTAGACATGTAAATTCTAATTATCTATAGTAATTTTAATAAGTAGCAGGTGGGCTGAAGGTTCGTAGGCTGACATAGATGGCCTACTAGTATTAAATCCATCTGAATTTTAGTTAGCCTAACCTTCAAAAGAAACGTGTATAAATTTGACAGCTGTTGCACCTATTAGTATGTGAGTTATAGCATTTTTAGTGAACCAACTTTTGTTAGTTTGAAAAAAAATGGATAAAAAGGAATTTCGTGTGTTTAATAAAGCATTTTTTGGCGAAAAAAAAAATACTATTAAAGCCAAGGCTTGGCTGGATAAACATTATTCGGACTTTGCACCAGGAAAATCAACCGTAGAAATGTGGTTTGCTAAATTTAAACGAAGCGAAATGAGCACCGAGGACGATGCACGCAGTGGACGACCCAAAGAGGCTGTTTCCGACGAAAACATAAAAGTCCCCACAATATTTCTGATAACCGTAAAAAGTGAAGTTGATTGATATAGCTGAGACCCCTAAAGATATCAAAGCAACGTGTTGGACATATCGTGAATGAATATTTGGATATGCGAAAGCTCTGTTCAAAGTGGGTGCCGCGCGAGCTCACAATCACGACCCAAAACAACAACGAATTGATGATTCTAAGCAGTGTTTGGAGCTGTTCAATCGTAATAAACCCGGAATTTTTTGCGTCGATATGTGACAATGGAGGAAACATGGCTCCATCATTTCACACCGGAGTCCAATCGACAGTCAGCCGAGTGGACTGCACGTGATGAACACTAAAAATGCTATAACTTCACTAAAAATGCTATAACTCACATACAATAGTGCAACAGCTGTCAAATTTATACACGTGTCATTTGAAGGTTAGGGCTCACTAAAAATTACATGAATTTAATACGCTTTAGAACCATCTATGTGTCAGCCTACGAACTTTTTCAGCCCATCTGTTAGTTATGGACAAGATGAGCGTCATCCTAAAGATCCACACCTACGCTGTAAAAAACTCCAAAGACAAAGAATTTTGCTAATAAAACAACTTTAAATATGCAATATATTTACTGACATTCAGTTTTATCTGATCTTGTCAAGTAAAAAAAAATCGAATCACGTCGCCATTTTTGCCACGTTTGATAATTCAAGAAATATTTATTTAATACTTTTATTTCATGGTTATACTTTATTTATATATTCTTCTCTTTATGATTTTACGATGTTGCTATTTTTATGTAAATTTTTGTTTTTTAATTTACATTTTCTAAGTCTCGAAAATACTTTGTGTAACGTAGCATGCGATATTTTGTACTTCAAACAGAAAAAAATCTATATGATAGTTATACTATTACACTGAAGTGACAAAAATCATGGGATAGCAATATGCAAATTTTCAGATGGCAATAGCATCGCGTAGAACAGGTGAGCAATGCGCAGTGCTTTCGCAGAGCTTTCATTTCTGTTCAAGTTATTCATGTGAAGAGGTTTTGACGTGATGATGACCGCACGACGGGAATTAACAGACTTTTGAACGCGGAATGTTAGTTGGAGCTAGACGCATGGGTCATGCCATTTCGGAAATCGTTAGGGAATTCAACATTCCCAGATCCACTGTGTCAAGAGTGTGCCGAGAGTAGGAAATTTCAGGCATAACATCCCACCATGGACAGCGCAGTGGTCGACCGCCTGCACTTAACGACTGAGACCGGCGACGTCTGCAAAGAGTCGTAAATTCTAACAGACAATCAACACTGCGTCAAATAACAGCAGAAATCAATGTGGGACGTACAAGGAACTTCTCTGTTAGAACTGTGCGGAGAAATTTGGCTTTCTTGGGCTATTCCGGCAGAAGACCGACTCGAGTGCCTTTACTGACAGAACGACATCGCTTGCAGCGACTCTCGTGGGCACGTGAGCATATCGGTTGGTCCCTAGATGAATGGAAAAACCGTGGCCTGGTCCGATGAGTCACGATTTCAGTTGGTAAGAGCTGATGGTAGGGTTCGAGTGTGGCGCAGACCCCACGAAGCCATGGACCCAAACTGTCAGCAAGGCACTGTTCAAGCTGGTGGTGGCTCCGTAATGGTGTGGGCTGTTTTTTTTCATGGCATGGACTTGGTCCTCTGGTGCGACTGGACATAACATTGACTGGAAATGCTTATGTTCAGCTACTTGGAGATCACTTGCAGCCATTCATGGACTTCATGTACCCAAACAACGATGGGATTTTTATGGATGACAATGCGCCATGTCACCGGGACACAACTGTTCGCGATTGGTTTGAAGAACATTCTGGACAATTCCAACGAATGATCTGGCCACCTAGATCGCCCGACATGAATCCCATCGAGCATTTATGGGACATCATCGAGAGGTCTGTTCGTGCCCAAAATCCTGCATCATCAACGCTTTCACAATTATGGATGTCTATCGAGACAGCATGGCTGAATATTCCTGCAGAAGACTTCCAACGACTTGTTGAGTCCATGCCACGTCGAGTTGCTGCACTTCGCCGGGCGAAAGGAGGGCCGACACGATATTAAGAGGTATCCCATGACTTTTGTCACTTCAGTGTATGACCCTTTGCTAAGTGAACTTCTTATCTAAAGAAAATTATAATAAATTACATAGAAAGAAATAGCTATTAATATTTGCTATACTCAGAATCGAGTATCTTTTTTTCGAAGTATGATGATGTCAGTCACATATTTATGTTTTTGATAAATCATCATAAAGATTAATTAAAACAGAAATTTTGATATAAACTTAAAAATTAAATAATGCAGTCGGTATAAATACTTTTCAGTGTCTCTTAATAATTTACTTTTCCTTTTTTTTTTTTTTATAAGAGATTTTTAATTTAGATATGTTATAATTGATAATTTTGGCTATCTTTCATGACATGCTTAAAAATGGTTAACGATTTCCTTTAATAAATGTACAAATTATTTCTTTTAATAATATCAGAATCAAGTGTCTTTTTCGAAGTATGAAAACGTCAGAATTACATATTATTTATATTGCTGCTACATGTTTTTGATAAATCACCATAAAAAATTAATTAAAACAAAAATTTTGTTAAAAAACTTAAAAATTAAAATAACTAAATAATACTATCAATATAAATACTTTTTCAGTATCTTTTAATTATTTACTACTTCTATTTTGTTATAAGAGTGTTATTAATTTAAATATCATGTTTTAATCTATAATTTTTGGGCTATATGTCATGACATACTTAAAAATGGTAAAAGATTCCTTTTAATAATCTATAAAATTCTATATTCTGTATCATTTGCAACACAGAATTTGAGATTATCTTCTGCAGTGTAAACATTAATGCCATATCCCATTGACAAAGTAGGTTCTTCCTAACTGTGACATATGTCACTTAAGATTGTCCACGTTTCGAGATTATCATGTAATCATTCAAGGTATTATACCTAAATAAATTGGATGTATTGGTTGGGAGAAATAAGCATTGGGCACAGAGAGTTGCTGTACAGTTGTGGAGTAGCCTGTGATGGCACTAATGCTAATAGCATCATGATATATCTGCTAACATATAATAAGGTATAAATACTTATTAACTCTTGTGTTACTATACTTCATTTATTCTCATAGACAGAGATAATATGTTGAATTAATAAATATCTACAAAGCTAGATTTAAAAGCAATATCTATGATGTTGGTGTATATCAGAAATTTAAAATTGTAATTATTTTACTGTATTTACTATATGAATAAAAGAGTTTTATAATTATAATTTTTAATTTAAAAAAATGGATTTCTAAATTGTATCAGTATAGAATTTAGATTGCCAAAAAAGTAAAAAGTCATTTTTAAATATTGGGTTGACAAGAAAGTAATTTCACCATTTAAGTACATGATAAAAAATTGAATGTATTTTACCAACCCAATACATTTAAATGAAATGTAAATGTTTTTTAAAAATACAGTTTCAGAAGTATAATTATAAATACTTGTTTGTATAAACGTGTATTTTAAAATACTTTTAGTTTAATACAAAACCATAAATTTTGACTATTGCAAGGAGATTTTACACCTTTTATAGGCTATTAATTAAAATATAACAAACACTACGTAAAGATACATATTGTAAAATAATCGTATTTATTTTTGATATTTTCAGTAACTTGCAATCTTCAAGATAACACGCTCATTAAATATAGTATATTTACAAGAATATTTTGAAAATTGAGTATAGTAAGCCTTATAAAAATGCGATGGTAAAAAATATGTCTGCAGGGCTGTAGATTATTAGAGATGCATCCTTTTCTAATCTATGGTATTAGTAATGAATATACTCGGATCAAAATCACAGAAAGTAAAGGTACATATTGTAAAATAATCGCATCTAGTTTTGATATTTTCAGTAACCTGCAATCTTCAAGATAATAAGCTCATTAAGTAGAGTATAATTACAGGAACATTTTGCAAATTGAATATAGTCCTTAGAAAATTCGATGCCAAAATGTATATACAGTGCAGCACGTTATCAGAGATGCATCCCTGTTGAATATGTGGCTCTAGTAATGAATATTCTCATATCAAAATCACAGTACATAAAGTAAGTAAGTATAGTAAGTCTTACAAAATTCGATGGTAAAATGTATATGCAATGCAGCAAGTTGAATCCCAATATGATGGTATCCTATGCAACCTGTTGTATCCCGATATATCCCTATTGATTCTGTGGCTCTTGCGACCAATATCCTGAGATCAAAATGCCCACCATTTGAAAAGAACAATTACAGCACACAAATTGCTTAAAAATAGGAATAAAAATTAATAAAAGAAATCTAAATCGTATTAGTGTTAATAAATTCTATTTACCTACGTTTTTATTGAAGTAGCTCTAGTATAAGTATAAATAAAAAAAAAATATTTATACGAAGTACCAAACCTTATTTCCAACAAATATTTTATTCAAGAATATAAATATTCTACTGAGATGGTCTCAAAGCGGAACTGTAATCTATGGGAAATATCAAATCATCTTGAATCTGCAAACAACTTGTCGAGTTAACTTTGTAAGCAGACTGTCGGAGATAGATTACACTCACTAGAGCCCTCCCTACCATAACTCT
Source organism: Caerostris extrusa (assembly GCA_021605095.1). NCBI lineage: Eukaryota > Metazoa > Arthropoda > Arachnida > Araneae > Araneidae > Caerostris > Caerostris extrusa. The sequence continues at coordinate 8,817 of BPLR01015502.1, forward strand.
CCTCGGCCAAAAGCTAGATCAGATCTATAGTCCTGTGGGAGGATGCCTATTGTAGTATAAAAGATTAACGTGTTCCTAGAGCAGTGGAAGGAAAATCTAGAGCATGTGAAATTACCAACGGATGCAATAACCGAGCTATTAAGGAAGCAGGGATTTCAGAACCAAGATTTCTGATTGAATTAAGCCCACTGCACAGAATCAGAACTATGTATAAGACAAATGAGATTGAACAGAGGGCAAGAAACCAACAAAACTTGTAGGATTACTATTTCGGATTGTGCCCATAAAATGCCAGATCCTACATAGTCAGTGAGATAAAATATTTTCTACGAACATGCTGATATTATTCTTAGAAAGAAACCAAATAAAAAATATTATTTTAGGGATTCGTTTTGACTCTACTTTTACTATCATTGCAAAAATGTATTTAATTTATTCGGTTTTTATTTCAGTATTACATTCAGGAAAGGAATAATGCATAAAGTTAATACATTTTTTGAAAAAAAATTTTAAAAATTGGGCATTTTTTTTATTTATTCATTATTATTATATTCTTGTTATGTTAGTTCCATAAATTTCTATAGTTCTATATACGAATAAAAGTGTCTCCAAATTTATATTTATTTACATATAATTCTATGCAACATTTCTAGCACACATTTTCATGTATTTATTTGATAATACACTTAGTGTTTTGTAATAATTTTTGTTGATAAATTTTGACTACGTCACTTTCTTTCATTATCTATTAATTAATGTTGAATTAATTCATCTTCATTACCTATTCATTATCTATTAGCTTGAACATGCTAATATTATTCTCAGAAAGAAACCAAATTATTAATTATATTTTTTAAGGAATTTGCCTTGACTCTATTTTTACTATCATTGTAAAAATTTAATTTATTCAGTTTTATTTCATTATTAACTTCAATCATACTTTAAGGAAAGGGATAATACATAAAGTTAATGCATTTTTGAAAACGACTTTTAGAAGTTGAAAATTTTTTTATTTATTCATTATTATTATATTATTGTTTTGTTAGTTCCATAAATGTCTATAGTTATAAAATTATTGATATACAAATAAAAGTGTCTCTAAATTTATACTTATTTCTATATAATTGTATGTTATTTCTATATAATTGTTAATACATTTTCACATGTTAATTTGATAATATATTTAGAGTTTTGTAATAATTTTTGTTGATAAATCTTGATTACTTCATTGTCCTTTATTATCTATTAATTAATGATGAATTAAATAATTCATTTTCGTTATCTATTAAAAAGAACATGCTAAGGTTATTCTTAGAAAGAGACCAAATTAATAATTTTATTTTTTTAATGGATTTGTCTTGAAAATTTATTCAATTTATTCGGTTTTATTTCAGTATTAACTTCAGCATACTTTCAGGCAAGGAATAATATATAAAGTTAATACATCTTTGAAAACGAATTTTAGAAATAATATAAGAATTTAAAATTTTTAAGAATTTTAAAATATTACGGATACAATCGTACCTATAAAATATTTAGATATTACGATACAATTTGCATAGCTTGACATTTCTAAATTTACCTTTTTTTAAAATATATTTGCTAGATATTTTCATGAATATTTTCTTTATATAGGAAATGGTGAAATATTTTTGAAAATACTACTTCCTTATTTTTAACTAACAGAAATAATAAAAAATATACATAAATCTAATTTCTTCAAATTATCATAATGCGAAAAAAGAATTTAGGCATTTAAATTTTTATTATTTTTAATTCAAAATGATTTAATGTTTATGATTATAGATAGTCAAATTTTCTTAAAAATTTGTTCCTATGCAATGAAATATTAAATATTTTATTAAAAAGTCAACTTTTTTAAAACTATATTTCATAAAATTTCTTATTCCATTCCTTTAAAATTTATATTTATAACCTGCAATAGGTAACTTTTTTTCTATGCTTAATGTTTGAGTTTTATTTATTCAACTGGTTTTTATTGATAAATTCTAAGGATTACTGAAAATTTAAACTACTCTGGTTAATATTTAAAACATTTTAATACATTACAAATTTTGAATATGCATTAATTTTTTTTATTATGTATGAAATTTTAAGTATATTGTATTTCACTTTTTTATAATCAAGGATGTTAAAAAAAGTTTTATACTAACAGCAAGAGATTAAATGTTTTCCAATTAAATGTTTAAATCTTTTGCATTTTATCTTTGATTTTAAATCTTTTGCTTCTCTTGCATATATATTTTATATAAAATACGTATACTCAATATTATATTTCTTTAAAATACTTATTACATTTTTTATATAAATATTTGTATAAACGCTTATATACAAAAACAATTGAAGCTATAATATATATTTTCATTTTTTCTCAGAACAGTTTTGGACATCTGTACATTGTAGAATTATCTCTGCAGTTTGAGAAAAATTTTTCTTTCTCTGAGAGTCAAATTTTATAGCAATTAAAAGAAATTGGGTAATTTTTTCCAACAGTTCAAAAGTCTTATAATAAACAATTTGTCATTTATATAAAAACAGTAGTTTTATTTCCTCAACGAAATACAGGGACAAGGAGAAGAGCTAGATCTTTTCATTTAGCCTTAAATGAAATTCAAAATAAATAACTTTATCATTTCTTAAAATATTTCTTCTTCTAAATAAATAAATCTAAATATAAAATAAATCTTGTCTTATATATATGCTTTCTGAAAAAATTCGTGATAATAGCATCAATTTTCCATTTATTATATTGAATATTTCAATCAACATATCCAAATTTTAAGGAAAATTAATATCGGCACTAAAGCGCAACAGCTGAATATCTTATAGAAAAATTCAATTAGAAATTCGAATTTAGGAATGAAAATGGAATATTTCTAGTTTGCTTTTACCTAAAATTTGCTTAAACTTCTAAAAAAATTCTAGAATTTTTTTATTTAGTGGGACATTAAAGGAGCATAAATACAGTTTCTAAACAAATTAATTCATAAGTTTGAAATACATCCAAGTTGCTTAAATTTGTAAAATATGGATATAATAAAAAAATTATTGTAAAAACAAATGGGCATTAGAAAATTATTTCTCCAATGTCAACGGTCGGATCTTCGCTTTCTGTTACTTTAATGCCAATATTTTTAGTTTCTAAAAATTAGAAGTATAGATTTTGTCCTTAAAATAATGTTAATTGATTTCTCATATACATATTCAGCCTCTGCTAAGGATAAAAAAAAAGCAAGATAAAAAAAAAAAAATTATTTCAAACTAATGAAATTGTGATTTTTAATATAAACATTAAAAAATATTAATTAAAATTAAATTTCTTCAGTAATTGAATTTCATTTTATTGCATAGTGTGTCAATATCGAAACTTATTAGTCAAATTATTTAGTCTGATCCACGATACCATTGTTAGTTAATAAGCAATTTCAAAGATAATATAAATAAGAAAAATAGGCGGAAATATTCATTGAAATAATTAAGTGCATTTTATTACACAATTTATGAATCATAAAAATAAAAAATAAATTACAGAAAAAATTCCTAGCTGTATTTAAAAATTTATTAACAGTATGTAAAAAAATATTAATAGTATTAATAGTAACTGAATAATAAAACAGAAACGATCATTACATTTTAAACAGCGTTTTAGAGGACTTTTCGAAATCTTAAATGCTTTTTATTTTCATTTTTTAAATTAATTCAAATGTATCTTCATAGCAGTAGTTAACTGAGCAGTTATAACAATAGTTACTACTTTGAAATACTACTAAATAGTTGAACAATAATTACTACTTTGGAAAGCTTTTTTTCAAAATTCGAATTCTTCGTGCTAAACCAGAAGAAATGTATTTTTGGAAATAATGGTATATCTAATACATTTAACTTTAGATATTTTGATAGTTTTTCACATAAATTTATTCAAACCATTTATATCGCAGTTGTATTTGTTTACTTTACTATTTAGATTCTTTAAAATTATTCAACTGCTTACGGCATTAACCTCATTCATGACTACCACTGCTGACTACATCATCTAGAATTCTAATGTAAACCATAGATTTTTGAATGTCCAGTGTATCATTATGATTTGAATACAGAAATGCCAACGCTGTCTCATTCTATGAGTTTGCCATAAATCACAGAGACTCAATGTATGCAATATTTTGACCTCTTGCTCCATATCTGATGTTATAAATGTTGTTTGCTTTTGTTCGAAAGCATATGATGTACAACATAAAATAAATAAATGCCATGTTTGAAATAAATATTTTATTACATATTTCATAATAATCTTTGAAAAATTTAAAATTTTTAAAAATATTTTTTATTAAAAATGTCGATTATTAAAAATATGTTGAAAATTTAAATCTTTGTGAAATTTACATCTTTTCAATATATATATTTCTAATAATATTCAATATATAATATATTTTTTATATTGTGATAAATAAATTTCATGACATTAAAAAACTATTTGGAGCATATCATTGTAAGGCACTTTGAAATTAAATTATCACAATAGAGTTAGTGATGTTTTTAATATACTGATCACTAGGAAAGACTATTACGATAAATTAGGAAATTTATAAAAGCTGCTGGAAACTTAGAAAGGAAGAAGATGCTTTAAGATTCAATGTTGCATTTACTCTTGTTACTTGAGAATGGGTGGCATCAAAATTGACAGGCATAAATATGCAAAGAATAGGAAGAGGCCACCAATTAATAGTGAGATGAGCGTTTAACAGTTAACAGCGTTAACAATCATGCAAATTAAGTAATTTTTAGTAAGTAATAAAATCAGTAATCAAATTAAGTAATCTTAATAATCTAGTAAGTAATAATTATAATCTTAAGTTAATAATCTAAGCAAATTAATAATCTTAAGTTAAGCAATCAAACCAAGTAATCTTAAGTACAGCAAATAAAGAATTTTTTAAAAAGCATGTCAAAAAGCTGAAAGCATGTTTTCTGGTTTATGTTAGTCATCATTAGCATCATTATGCAGAGTAAAAAACACCTAAGAAACAATGTAAGAGAGTGAAGTGTTTTAGCGAAAGTGACTTGATACTTTGAAATTATCATAGCAGCCAAAACGCAAGATTGAGGGATTATAGCAATTCAAATATAATTAAATTTATATCTGGATGCCGTTGGAATTGCTGTTCAAATTTTTCAGATTCTGAACAATAGCACTTGTTTTTTTAAACCATCATAATCTTAACCTCATGTTTCAAAATTCAGAAAATGGGTTTATTACTAGCTTAGATATAAATTTCTGAATACATGTAGGATAGTGTACTAAGAGAGCTTGTGACATTAACTTTTACCAAGTAGTTAAAAGGTTTTAATGTAGAATAACTTCTGCAATGCATCAGAAATTATCTCACTCCATTATTCTTAACGTCTACGTTGCTATTTTATTCTTAATTTGCTAAGTTATACGTATTATCTTCTATGTTATTATCTAATGAGTATTTATATATTTTAGTAAAAGGTTTATTTAAACGTCTCTGTAATTTATACATTTTTAAAATACGATTTTATAAGATGTTTTATTGATTCTATTTAGATTCTGCTTCGATTTTTATTAATTTTCCCAAGAGCTTTCTCCATATATATCAAATGTTTCTTATCTGTGTGAATTATACCGTGGGGCCTGACGGCAAAATAATTAGCGGCCTGGTGCTCGGTGCCATCGGCCTCGGATTAAGTCCCTGAGGTGATGGATGTGTGTGGTGGTTTAGAATCCACCTTAAACCTTAGGTTCCCATTTACTTTGACTTTGGACATAGGGCTGACATTGCTATCCCGCAAAATTGTTTCAGAATCTGCCAGTAGGCCGACGGCCTGTTGCCCATTGAAGATTATACCTTTTGATGAATAGCATCTGAATTCCTTATTATATATTTTCATACATCATCGCATAAATGGCATTATGGATAACTAATAATATTCATGAATAATGTTAAGCAACTCATGCTATTTTCTGTTAATTTATAATTAAAAATAATAGAAAAAGAATGTTTTATATTTTATTTAATTTACAAGAATAAGCCCTAATTAAATAAAATGAGTGTCCAGTATATATAACGTTTTTTTCTCGATTTTTTTTTTTTTTTTAATTTTTAGATTTATTTTTATAATGATATATTTTTCTTGAAACAATCCACACTTTAAAATCATACAAGATTTCAACTTTCTTATAGAAATTCAATATATGAAACAGCCTCTCATTATATATGTATATATTTATATATATTTTGCACGAACATTTAAGAAAAGAGCGTCATTTTTACAAACAACTTTGACTTAATAGAAACACAAAACAAATTAAATTAAGCAAGTAAAATTAATTCTCGTTTTGTAATTTTATTTTTAAAACACTAGCATTTACAAATAATTTTTTTAATTCCAAAACTATTAAAATTTTAATTATTAAAAAAAAATGTAGAAAAAAAGTGTGAAATAATTGTCTTTATTATTTAATAAAATCGTAGGCAACATCGTGTTTTTCTTTGTTTATAATTTTTCTATAACTTTTTATTTTTAATTCGAACTAATATTAAATTAAAACTACCAAATTTTAATTTTTAATAAGTACTTTTATTTTTAATTCCGAATTTAATACAATTAAATTTTAATTATTAAAAATGAAAACTAACATTTTTTTTTTAATTTTTTAATAAGTACTTTTTTATAATTTTTATATTTAATAAGTCACTCTTTATTAAATATAAAGGCTTGTTATTTTTTAATACTCTTTTTAAAATATGATTTTTTTAATACAATTGATTTTTTGACAGTTTCCTGACTATTATTAGATATAAAATGAAACGTGATAACATTTTTTTTAATTTTTTTAATAAGTACTCTTTAAAAAATATAATTTTTATATTTAATTCGATTGATTTTTTTTTTCAGTTTTGACTGTTATATATAAAATTGTTAAAATTTTTTTTATTTTTAATAAGTACTCTTTAAAAATATAATTTTTTTTTTTCGATTGATTTTTTTTTATGACTATTATTAAATTTAAAAATGAAACCTGCTAACATTTTTTTTTAATTTTTATATAATAATATATAATTTTATATAATAATATTATAGTTTTTCATAATAATATAATAAGTTTTTTATATAATAATATTTATATAAATATAATTTTTAATATTAATACTTGTATTGTTTATCTTTAATCTTTAAAGAACTTTAGTGGTAAAAGTAATATCATTGTATAATTGTGAATATTTTATGCTTATAAAAATTATTTAAACATATCTTAGTAGAATATATTGTATACATATGTTAGCAGAAAATGTTATATACGTATGTTAGTAGAAAATGTTATATGCATATATTAGTAGAAAATGTTATATACATATATTAGTAGAAAATGTTTTACGTATATTAGTAAAATACGTATATTAGTAGTGGAAAATTTTATATACGTATATTAGTAGAAAATGTTATATACGTATATTAGTAGAAAATGTTATATACGTATATTAGTAGAAAATGTTGTATGCATATATAGTAGAAAATGTTATATACATATATTAGTAGAAAATTTTATATACGTATATTAGTAGAAAATGTTATATGCATATATAGTAGAAAATGTTATATACGTATATTAGTAGAAAATGTCTATTATAGAAAATATATACGTATATTAGTAGAAAATGTTATATACATATGTTAGTAGTTTAGAAAAACGCATGCAGATTTCTATCCTTACATTTTATGTTCCAGAAATATTATAAAAAATAAACCCTACTTTAGTCAGAAAAAAAAAACTGATTTGAAAATGGGCAAGTTAATGCTTATTGTCTTGGTTTTTATAAATTGTTTCAAGAAAAACAATAATTCTTGACATATATTTCTTATAAAATAGTGATATAATTTAAAGGAGATATAAAAAGGCACATAGAATGAAAAATGATAAATATATCGCCTAAAATATGAGTTGGATATTTACTGTCTTGGGTATACTTCAGAAATAAAGTACCTGTATCAAAAAATATTTTCATAGCGAAACATGCTCACTCTCCTATGCGTGCATATTGTCGAAATTCTTTGCCTCTAGAAGTATTTTATCTAGCATTAAATTAATAAAATAAAAATAATAATAATGAACACATTTCTCTATTTATTTCTTAATACCGAAACCATAACATCTTTAAAAATTTATTGCAGAATAATTTATGATGTAAATATATAACATTATGAATATTGTACATGCAACGCAGTATTCAATCTCATGATGATAAATTAATAAGAAATGTAAATATGCACCGGTTATTGAAATTTGAATATTTAAAAGCAGGTATACTTTTTGAAATGTATAGCGAAATATAATTTTTTGTGATACATAATTCGAGTCCATATGAATATTATACAAATATTTCTTCTACGTAATAGTTGTGTTTAATGTATTTTTTCCATTGATTACAGCTATAAATATTAAATGTATTTCTAGAAAAAATACCACAAATGCTGCAAAATATAATTTTAGTGTTTATTATTAAATTTGTAATTTAGTTTCTGATGATTTAATAGTAAAGCAATTAATTTGTTATTCATGAATACGTTAAAAATTTGTCAAAATAGTATATATATAATATATTATTTTATTTACATCATTAAATAATGTATTACAATACAAATCTGATACATAATTTTTTGAGGATTAATTTGTGTATTATTTTTATTAAGATTTTATATTCCTTTAAATATGCTTTTAATATTATAACGCAAAAAAACTTATTGTTATTTAATTAATAAATTTTATTAGTTAATAACAATGTTAATTGTTATTTAATTAATAACAATCGTAATTTAATAATAATTGTTTTTGTTATTTAATTAACCCTATTAACTCAATATATTACATATTACAATGTATATAAAACTTTAGCTTTAATTCCCTTTTTAGCTGCTAATTATATTCAAAAATTTGATTTGAAATTTGTTATCAGGTTTATCAAAGCAGTTCTTATATTTTTAAAATTTTTTTTTATAAATTAAATTTTTATTGATAAGGAACTAACAGTTCAATGATATAAAGTATTAAAGATATTATAGATAATAATATTATTTTTATTATAGATAATAAATTTATTTTTTTAAAAATTAACTAAAGTTAATAACTAAAGTTAAAAATTGAGAAACATGAAAGTTAATAAGCTATGAATGCGGAAAGCTACGTAAGCATTACACAATTCAATGTTATTAAAATAATGACGTTAAATGTATAGCAATGTTATTTAAATATGCTTAGTTAAATATTGTACTTAAATGAGTTTGACTTTATAAAAAAAAAAAAAATTCAAATTCATTTTTGATAATGGAATTTTTGAATGATAAATAAATAAAAAGAAAATTAAATTAAAGAAAATTAAAAATTGCAAGAGAAGTTATTTAATTCAAAATTAATATAAAAATTTTACAGCATTTATTTAAATTTGCAATACAATAAATACATTCGAAATTATTACGTATTATTAATATCATAATAAAATGTCATTTGTAGTTGGTCTGCAAAAATAAGTAACTTATTTATAATGCCTTATTTTTAAATACATTATCTAATCTTTACTTTTTAGTTTTATTATAAACTTTAATATTGTACTAAAAATTTTTAATAATTGAAATTCTTTATATAATTTGAATAGTTTGTACATTAAAACAATCATTCTTCATTTGTGAGTCTTTTTAAAGAGTCACAATTAACTCGATTATTAAAAATGTATTATTAAATCGATTATGATATTGTGTTTGTTCTCGTAAAATATTTCTGATAAATACTTTTATTAGAGTAAAGTTAAAACCTCTGCAATTTGACCTAATTCTTCAAAATCCTACTCATTGGTATTTCATAGAAACATTTTCTATATTAAAGTTTATTTTTTCATTCACTACAGAAAAATTTATCTAACATTTATTTTATATAACACTTTAAGCGTTATTTTTTCCTTCTATTAATTTACAAATGAAAAAGAAAAAAATTTTAATGTATCCAACACATAAGAATTTGAAAACAATTTAATTTATTTTATTAAAAATATTTTAAGTTATAAATGTATTGAATTTAATAAAGAATTAATGCAAAAAATTTCTGAATTTAAACAATAATTATCACCTTCATGATTATATATTTTAAAATGCCTCGTTTGCGGAAATATTTGGAAGTCTGGCTCATTTTAAAATGCAATTGTTAAAATAATTTTGTCTTAAATAGGAAATTTCATGATTAGTGACAAAACATAATACATGCATTGTATATGTCATTTAAATTTGTTATAACGTATAATTTATGTACATTATTTTTTAATGAAAGACTGATTCATTTTTAAAAAGTTTTATTGCTATAATTACTAAATGTAACTGTTATAAAATATAATAGTTTAAATTGTTTCATCTTAAATAGGAAATTATACGATATGTGACAAAAACATAATGCATACATTGTAAATAGATCATTTAATTTTTTTTAAAATTAAAATGTACGGTTTTTACATTTTAATGAAAGACAAAAACATAATGATTCATTTTTAAAAGTTTTATGTTCTTTACAATAATTACTAAATGTAACGGTTTTTAAAATACAATAGTTAAACGTCTTAAATAGAACATTATACGATAAGTGACAAAATCATAATACATGCGGTGCATATATCTTTTAATTTTCTTATAAAGTATAATTTATGTTCTTTATTTTTCAATGAAAGAGTGGTTACATTTAAAAAGTTTTATTGTAATAATTACTAAATGTAATTGTATTAAAATGCAATAGTTAAAATGATGTCGTCTTAAATAGGAAATTTTATGATGAGTGACAAAAACATAATGCATGCCACTTATAGGTCACTTAATTTTTGTTATAAAGTATAATTTATGTTCTTTATTTTTTTTTTAATTCTTCAGTGTTGATGAATGAAAAAAATAATCATTCAGTTTTTCATGTGCCAAAGTATAACTTCATATCATTATATAAAGTATAATTTTTATATCGTCGAATAAAATATAATTTAATATTTTATTAAAGTTTTATATTTAATGACTTGATGAATGAGGGAAAAAAAAAACTTACCAAATAAGTATTATTTTTTAATTTGGGTGTCTTTGCGTGGTGGGACAGAGTCTGGGGTCTCTTGCAGTGGCAGAGGATCCGGAGCTCGTCTTCGGATCAAATTCGAGATAGTTCGCTGAAATTCAAGGGATCTACAAAGTGGTGCACTTTTTTATATCGCTCCGGCTCTACGTCACAGTGACGTCATCAGCGCGCGAAAAGCACCAGTTGCTGCAATTCGTCCAATCTTTCTCTTCGGTTGTCTCCACACAATTCCACGATACGTCGGGCCAACGAGGGGGCGGAGATATAGGGCTTAGAATTTGTGACGTAATCAACTTCTATTCCAATTTCTTATTTTTTGAAATCGTAATAAAAATCGTTCTAATCAACCAAAATGAATTTAAGACGGTTACTTTCAATGATTAAGTAAAACTTTTGAACAATAATTTTTGGCAGGAAATTAATAATTTCGTAAAATAATCTCGAGATGAAACAGTTCTACAACGAAATAAATTCTTAATCGGCAATAATTCACTTTTTGTGTGCAATTTAATGTAGTTTACTTTCATTGAGAAATGCTCAAATTGCAATGTGTTTTCTTTTATTATATAAGTCGTTTTTGTCTTTTTTTCTTTCAATTGTATTCTTTTAAATCAGTATGGTGAAAATTATCCTTGAATTAATCCCAATTTAAAAATAATATATTTTTGTTAATTTATTGAATGCATGATCTATGAATTAAATAACAAATCTAAATTATTCATTTTAAAATATTAACATTTTTTGTTTCTATATTATTTATTTTATGATATTTATTTATTTTTAGCTTTTGTGGGGTTTTATTTTCTGTGGTTTATTTACTATCTAATCTTTAGTGATCTGCAGTGCGGGATGAACATCCTTTGAGTTATTCCTGGATGGAGGAAAAGGGACAGCTTGTGTTGTGATGGAGCACCCGTAAGGTGGAGTCTGATTTGGTTCCGTGTCACTGAAGAAGGAGGGCATGATTTTTTGGGGGGGGAACTACCCTGCATTTGTGTATCGTTTGGGCAAAACTCCCTCCAGGTAGTCCGACTAACGAGGCAAGATGCTGAATATCACAAATGCCATACAGGCTTCTCATTTTGAAGCAGTGTCTACAACAATATCACTAGCAGATTGAACTTCAACCCTAATGCTCAAGAACGGCGCACTTTGCCACTGGAGCCAGGAGTCGGGAAGTTTTTTTCAAATGTATTAAATATCAAAAAAAACTTTTTTTCACATTATGGACATTTTAAACGTTTTATGTTAGGCAAATATTACTCCTAATTGTAAATTTGGCATCAGAATTTACTTCAGCGTATGACTATTCTTGTTCACCCTTGTGCAGTTCTGTGTAAATATAACATCTTATTAATTTAAAATTAAATATCTAGTAATATTTTTCATTAATCAATAATTATAAATACATAAATAAATGACGATTATCATTTGCATCGATACAGACATTTAACATTCAGAAAAGTCTTTAATTACTAATTAAATTGTTTTTCAAAAATTACATTTCAATGGTAGTCTTTAATCCGATCTCGTGAACAATGGTCAGGTGGCTTCAAGTTTGAATTCGCTCTCGACTGCACTGCAGTCACTGCTTTCAGAAATGAAGAGACTCCGTCATTGTTGGGATAGTTGTTAAAGAGTCTCGTACATAGTCAGACTGCTAGGTGGGAGTTTATCGAATTCTCACCCATCTGACAGGCAAATGCCTGGTAGTTACCCCTAAAAATCCACCCAGAAGGCAATTTTCAACCTTTGTCCCCCCATCTGCTCCTACTATTTGATATAATCACAACTTTCGAAACTAGAGGACTTAATGATGAATTAAACCTGTTTTTTGTATTCTTTTCATTATACTCATGCTTATGTTAGTTGCATAGTATCATAGTTTATTTTTCTGTATTAGAATTCATCGTTTTCATGTAATTCTGTAAACAGATTTATTGTATTTATTTACAGAATTTTATTATTAATATTATTTCTGTAAAAAATATTTATTTTATTTATTTATTGAATTTTATTATTATTATTATATCTGTAAATAGAATTATTGTATTTATTTATTGAATTTTATTATTATTTTTACTTTTGTAATCAGATTTATAAAAAAAAATGCTATTGATTTATAATTCAATTACACAACAATAATTTTTATTTCTCACATATTTTGAATACTCATTATTTATTATTACTCATTACATAATTCAATTCATTGAATTAGTTGCGATATTTACAACTACAATTAATAAATACAATTTTATTTTATTTTCCTAAAACAATTACCAATTTTACCTCTTTAAATTTCTTTATTGGTCTTTGTAATTTTCAAAGAATACATTAAATTTTATTAGATATATTTTTATAAATAATTACAAAACAGTTTTTAAAATATTAATTTGCGTATTAGATATTTATGATCACCGAATGGAATCATATATTATAATAATTTGATTTACTTACTTTTTGTCTTTTTTTAAATTTCGAAAAACAACTTCCCTGTACATAGATATGTATGCAATCTAAATTAAAATTAATGAGAGATTTCATTGTCTGTAAGAATGGCTTCTCTACTATAATATCATGGGAAATACATAATTTAATTAGCAGCATACATTAATAAATTCTAAATAAATGTATGTTATTAAATTTTAATAACGTTTAAACTAAAAGTATACGTTAATAATGTCATAGAGGTGTCTCATAAAAAATGTATTTCTCTTCATTTACAATTATCATTTATCAACGACAATTTATTTTCATAAAATCGTTATAGTTCTTATCATTCATAATTAATTCCATCTTCATAATTTTATTTCGCAAATTTGTTAGTTTTTATTCCTGTCTGTTGCGTTAAACGAACTATCACATAACTGCATTATCACTGTTATATCATACATTATAAATAATGTGCTTTGAAACACATAGATAACTAAGAAATGGTATATCTGGAAATCTGCAGTGAGAAAAATTGCTACTGTTATTTGACGAAGAGCTTTACTGAGTGCCCAACTTAAATATAATCTTCAGCTTTCCGTTATTATGTTTGTATTGCTGGTAATATTTATCGTTATATATATGAATATAATGATACCTCTTTTACATCTTCATTTGGGGTTTGATAAACTTCATTTAAAATACATTCATAAGGGAATATTTTCTGTTTTATTAAAATTTTCACTATCTAAAGAACCCTGATGTAAATAATAAAGCAATAATAGTTAATTCTTTGTGTTTTAGAATGTGTTGCTATTATGTGAGAAATTTTGTAATGAATTAAGAGACACATTTGCTTTAATTATTATATCTTTTGGCACAAAATAAGAAGAATAATTACACTTAACTAAAACTCGTATTTAAAATAAACAAATAAAACATTAATGTTCTTTATGTTTGCAGTTTCTCATTAAAACTGAGACAAAAATTCGGGTCAATTAATTTTCAATTTTTGTAAAAAATTTGCATCTAAAATAATATCTTAATGTCTAAAATAATATCTTATCTTTTATCTTAGTTAAAATAAATCTTATAAACTATTTTTCATACAATAGATACGATTAAATCGTTATTTTGATGTAAAAACAGTCCCAAGCTACTTTTAAATCATGTAGTGTATAGGTTGGATAAGTAGACTGTAACAGGGTGTGGTTGGGTTGAGATACTTGAGGCACAGATTGGAGAACTCAGACTTTATTCACATACGGATAAACACCACATACAAACAATTAAAGGTATACAATATTTAACACGTTTAAAGACAGATAACTACAGATACGTGTGGAAGGACTCCACTTCTAAGCCGAAAACCAGATATTGGGCCACGCGCAGGGTGCGCAAAAATATCCTTCCTCCCCTCATGAGAGTCTCGAGGCCGACTGAACCCTTTCTTCTGAACGCCATGGGTGGGGGCTCTTACCAGCATGTCTGAGGAAGCATGGTTACAATCTATATTAGCCCTCTCTACTTTTTTTTTAATTAAAATTTTAAAATTCAGATATTTCATATATGCATATGACTCCTATGAGTACGTTACGTAAAGAAATGAGAAACCTTAGTGGTAAATAACTTAACTAGCACTTAATTTGTGTGTTACATTTTGTTAATAAACTTATTTTTTGTGCCACTCAGATCCCAGTTTAAGATTTAAAGTGTTTAACAAACTAAAGAAAACTGAAAAGATTAAATAAGAAATCTAAAATTTAATGCAACGTTAAATTAAAATCATCGTGTTAGTGATTTTTAATTTAATATTGTCATTACATATCTTTAACTAAAAACATTTGTCAAGTGACAAACTAATATTTTATTAGTTTAGTTAAAGTTATAAAAGTTTAAATTTATAAAAGTTATATAAGAATTACAAGTTTTACATACATATTTAACAAAATATATTTTTTTTTTCAAGAATTCGCATTAAAATTAACAAAATAATACTACTTAGAATAATTATAGGAACACGATATTCATAAAGAAGATTTAAAAACATTTCCTTATGTACAAAAAACTCAATTTTTAAATTATGCATCATTTAATATCTTTAATAACATAATGTTAAATTGCTGAATTAATTTTGTATTACCTGCAATAATCAATAGTTTTAAGATTCATTAGTAAATTGATATTAAATTACGAATTATTTTTAGCCCCAGATACAAAAGATTTTATATGCAACAAACACATATAATAAAACTTTTTAATTAATAATCATTTTCTGTTTTAAAATAAAAGTCAATTAATCCCGATTTACCTAAATAATTAATAAAACAAATAATAAATATATGCTTAAACAATTAATCTACGCTGTATACTTTAAGAAGATCAACTTTAATAAATATTAGTATATTAGTATCAGCTCTTTAAACTGCGTGCGTTTTTAAAATAGAAGGCTTGTTTAAGTAACAGTATACATATATTTTAAGTTTAAATTGTATTAAGCGTAATCACTTTAATGATTATACAGAGATTAACTTTGGCCAAGTAGACATTTTGCTGAATCTGTTAATATTTGAAATAGCAACGAGGTATCTCAATAACTTTATGAGATCATCAGAATTCAAAGCACATAATGTCTACAAGCAATTCCTTTGAATTTCCTGATGTGTGAGTATTAACAATGTTTAAGCTCTCTTTAATGATTTAGGAATTTTCAGATGATCTCACCTTCTCCCATTACTTGTTTATGTGAGAAGTTTAATAAATCACCTTGAAAACTCAGCAATATGAGTTTATTGAAAACTCAGCATTAATATTATTTTTTTTTGTATAAATTGGTTTTATATTCAAATTACTGTGTAATTTAATCTGTGGGAGACAAGCATATGGCAAACATATGCCCAAAAAAGTAAGACTCATTTTTTTTTTTTCAAAAACTCTATTTATTCTTCCAAATTTTTTTCATCGCCTTCAAAGTAATCCTCTCCTTGCACAATGCACTTATGCCAACGTTTTGTCCAATCCTCAATGCATGCTAAAAAGTTATCGACCGGGATGGCCTTCAAAGCGAGTCGATTCACGTTGAATCTCTTCAATCGACTCAAAACGAGTGGTCTTTTGACTTTAGGGAACAGCTTGAAGTCGCACGGTGATAAATCAGGTGAATACGGTTGATGTGGAACGATATGGGTCTCATTTTTTGCGAAAAATCAGGAAGAATTAATGCAGTGAGAACTGACACAAACATATGGCATATAAATGGCAAAAGTAAGTGAAAATATATTCAAGGTGTGGTTGTTAACAAATCACCTTGAAATCTTAGCAATAAGAGTTTATTGAAAACAGCAAGTATTTTTTTTTTGTATAATATGATTTTATATTCAATTACTTATATTATTTAAACATATGCCATATAAATAATTAAAGTGTGTGAAAAATATATTCAATTGTTGTGTTAACTAATCACCTTGAAAACTCAGCAATTTTAGTTCTTTAAAACATCGGCAAAGTATTATTATTTTTGTATAATCTGATTTTATATACAAATTACTGTGTAGTTTATTCTGTGGGAGAACAAACTTATGGTGTACAAATGATTAAATTGTTTGAAAAATGTATTTAATTGTAGTGTTAACAAACCACCTTGAAAACTCAGCAATTTTAGTTCTTTGAAACATCCGCAAGTATTATTATTTTTTTGTATAATCTGATTTTTATATACAAATTACTGTGTAGTTTATTCTGTGGGAGAACAAACTTATGGTGTGCAAATGATTAAATTGTTTGGAAAATGTATTTAATTGTTGTGTTAACAAATCACCTTGAAAACTCAGCAATTTTAGTTCTTTAAAACATCGTCAAGTATTATTTTTTTTGTATAATCTGATTTTATATACAAATTACTGTGTAGTTTATTCTGTGGGAGAACAAACTTATGGTGTTCAAATTATTAAATTGTTTGAAAATGTATTTAATTGTTGTGTTAACAAATCACCTTGAAAACTCAGCAATTTTAGTTCTTTGAAACATCCGCAAGTATTATTATTTTTTTGTATAATCTGATTTTATATACAAATTACTGTGTAGTTTATCCTGTGGGAGAACAAACTTATGGTGTGCAAATGATTAAATTGTTTGAAAAATGTATTTAATTGTTGTGTTAACAAATCACCTTGAAAACTCAGCAATTTTAGTTCTTTGAAACATCCGCAAGTATTATTATTTTTTTGTATAATCTGATTTTATATACAAATTACTGTGCAGTTTATTCTGTGGAGAACAAACTTATGGTGTGCAAATGATTAAATTGTTTGGAAAAATGTATTTAATTGTTGTGTTAACAAATCACCTTGAAAACTCAGCAATTTTAGTTCTTTAAAAACATCGGCAAGTATTATTTTTTTGTATAATCTGATTTTTATATACAAATTACTGTGTAGTTTATTCTGTGGGAGAACAAACTTATGTGCAAATGATTAAATTGTTTGAAAAATGTATTTAATTGTTGTGTTAACAAATCACCTTGAAAACTCAGCAATTTTAGTTCTTTAAAACATCGGCAAGTATTATTTTTTTTTTTTTGTATAATCTGATTTTATATACAAATTACTGTGTAGTTTATTCTGTGGAGAACAAACTTATGGTGTGCAAAATGATTAAATTGTTTGAAAATGTATTTAATTGTTGTGTTAACAAATCACCTTGAAAACTCAGCAATTTTTGTTCTTTAAAACATCGGTTATTATTTTTTTTGTATAATCTGATTTTATATACATACTGTGTAGTTTATTCTGGCAACAAACTTATGGTGTGCAAATGATTAAATTGTTTGAAAATGTATTTAATTGTTGTGTTAACAAATCACCTTGAAAACTCAGCAATTTTAGTTCTTTAAAACATCGGCAAGTATTATTTTTTTTTTTTGTATAATCTGGGATTTTTTATATACAAATTACTGTGTAGTTTATTCTGTGGGAAAAACAAACTTATGGGGCAAATGATTAAATTGTTTGAAAATGTATTTAATTGTTGTGTTAACAAATCACCTTGAAAACTCGCAATTTTAGTTCTTTAAAACATCGGCAAGTATTATTTTTTTGTATAATCTGATTTTATATACAAATTACTGTGTAGTTTATTCTGTGGGAGAACAAACTTATGGTGTGCAAATGATTAAATTGTTTGAAAATGTATTTAATTGTTGTGTTAACAAATCACCTTGAAAACTCAGCAATTTTAGTTCTTTAAAACATCGGCAAGTATTATTTTTTTTTTTTGTATAATCTGATTTTATATACAAATTACTGTGTAGTTTATTCTGTGGGAGAACAAACTTATGGTGTGCAAATGATTAAATTGTTTGAAAATGTATTTAATTGTTGTGTTAACAAATCACCTTGAAAACTCAGCAATTTTAGTTCTTTGAAACATCCGCAAGTATTATTATTTTTTTTGTATAATCTGATTTTATATACAAATTACTGTGTAGTTTATTCTGTGGGAGAACAAACTTATGGTGTACAAAAATGATTAAATTGTTTGAAAAATGTGTTTAATTGTTGTGTTAACAAATCACCTTGAAAACTCAGCAATTTTAGTTCTTTGAAACATCCGCAAGTATTATTATTTTTTTGTATAATCTGATTTTATATACAAATTACTGTGTAGTTTATTCTGTGGGAGAACAAACTTATGGTGTGCAAATGATTAAATTGTTTGGAAAATGTATTTAATTGTTGTGTTAACAAATCACCTTGAAAACTCAGCAATTTTAGTTCTTTAAAAAACATCGTGGCAAGTATTATTTTTTTTTGTATAATCTGATTTTATATACAAATTACTGTGTAGTTTATTCTGTGGGAGAACAAACTTATGGTGTGCAAATGATTAAATTGTTTGAAAAATGTATTTAATTGTTGTGTTAACAAATCACCTTGAAAACTCAGCAATTTTAGTTCTTTAAAACATCGGCAAGTATTATTTTTTTTTTTTGTATAATCTGATTTTATATACAATTACTGTGTAGTTTATTCTGTGGGAGAACAAACTTATGGTGTGCAAATGATTAAATTGTTTGAAAATGTATTTAATTGTTGTGTTAACAAATCACCTTGAAAACTCAGCAATTTTTAGTTCTTTAAAACATCGGCAAGTATTATTTTTTTTTGTATAATCTGTTTTATATACAAATTACTGTGTAGTTTATTCTGTGGGAGAACAAACTTATGGTGTGCAAATGATTAAATTGTTTGAAAATGTATTTAATTGTTGTGTTAACAAATCACCTTGAAAACTCAGCAATTTTAGTTCTTTAAAACATCGGCAAGTATTATTTTTTTTTTTGTATAATCTGATTTTATATACAAATTACTGTGTAGTTTATTCTGTGGAGAACAAACTTATGGTGTGCAAATGATTAAATTGTTTGAAAATGTATTTAATTGTTGTGTTAACAAATCACCTTGAAAACTCAGTAATTTTTCTTTCAAACATCGGCAAAGTATTATTTTTTTTTTTTTTTGTATAATCTGGCTTTATATTTAAATTACTGTGAAATTTAATCTGTGGGAGAACAAAATATGGCATATAAATAATTAAAGTGTTTGAAAAATATATTCAATTGTTTTTGTTAACAAATCACCTTGAAACCTTAGCAATTTGAGTTCACTGAAAACTCAGCAAGCATTATTTTTTGTATAATCAGATTTTTATATTCAAATTACTACGTAATTAAATTTTGTGGGAGAAAAGATATGGCATAATAAATAATTAAAGCGTGTGTAAAATATATTCTATTGTTGCTGTTGTTGTTTAAAAAAGACATCGCTTTGATTTCATGTTTGCAAAAAAAGGTCTTTTAAAATAATTTATTTAATTGCGGCAAAGCTGGTAAAGATACTGTTGAAATTATTTTAGCTAAGCACTCCTTTTTATCGATAATCTCAAAAGGAATAAGATAAGAATTTTTTTTGTGTTTGCCTAAAGATTAAAATATGGAACAAATTAATCTTTTCCTATCTCTACGTTTTAAGCTGCTTTTTAATGCTTTCTAAATAACTTTACTATTAAGCCTTACTGTTTTTTAATTTACTTTGTAAGTAATTTTATGTGATCCTATTCGATTTTAATTATGTGTTTAATGCATAGTTTACTTTTATAAATCCTTTTTAAATAAGAAGATATTAAATTAAGCCTCGTAACTCAAAGTAGATATAATTTACTTTAAATAAGTGGTAAATTTGAAAATATATTAATTTATAGCACGATTTACTTTTCACTTTTTACAAATTATCCTTTTTATTAATAATTAAATTAACATTATAAGCAAATGCAATTATTAAAGAAATAAATATAATGATATTGTTGTTGTTGTTTCTTATCCCACTTGGTACACAACAACAACATCTAGACCATGTCCAAGAACCCGTGTGATCTCATGGAAGGAGGTTTGATTTGGTTTGTTGCTCTACGGTCATTTTGTTGGTTAATTAGACAGGGATCTACAGAGTAACGTGGATTCCGAACCACCAACAAACATCCATGCCACTTCCAGGATCCAAACCTGAAGCCTGTGGTACCAACAGAGCGCTAGACAATTGACCATCAGACTGCTAGTTTCTATTGGAATGGAGCACCCGCATGTAGAAGTCTGACTTGGCTCCGTGACGCTGACTTTTATGGGGTAGGATTGTCAGCCCAATGTCCAAAGTTCTGAAATCAAAATAGACTGGGACTTATGACTCAAAGTGGATTCGGAACCACTACAAACATCCATGGCACCGCAGGGACCCCAAAAATCTGGCACCGAGCGCCAGAGCGCTATGTCATTCGGGCCATTCCGGCCCTAATGGTAACATTAACATTGCTAAGAGAAATACAATGATTATTCCTTGATTATATATACACTGACGTGAAAACATATATATTATATATAATTTTGAAACACATTGATCAGTAAGAATCTTTGTTTTACAATTTTTGATGTGTTAAAAATGATTTTTTTCATTTTTTTAAATATCTAAACGGATATATTAAAAATATTTCGATATTAAAAAGAAATATTTTTTGAATATATGTATTTAAATATTGCGTTAATATTTCGAAAATGAAATGGTTTGGGTGAGAAGAAATTACACAAAAAACATATAAGAATAATTTCGCAAAAGGGCGAATAAAAGAAGAAACAGTCACTGAAAGATCTTGAAACATAAATATGTGGATTACTTAAAGCTGTGAAAAAGAGACAGAATAACTTAATAAGGTTAGAAGCTATCTTTCAAAAGAATGCAATATTTATATTTGCATATTAATTGGTATTATGAAGCTGTGAAGACTTCACTATCCCTCCTCAGTCAAAAACATTTCCAACTGCTGAATAGTTCAGGGTGCTCTCTTCTTACAGCATTCAGAATGTATTCATTGGATTTTAAATCAGGTGATTGGAATAATCAATTGATGCGTAATATGATAGCTGAAGAGTGATGTGCAATCACATTGGCATCCATAAAGATAAGGAGATGCATCATCATGGCATTTCGAAATGGAGTAATATTATGTCAATTCAGAATCTTGCGTCACTATTTAATAATATTATACCATTCCAAACCAGAATGTTTTACCAGTATAAAGAATTCTCTTTGACCCGGGGTGAAAAGATATAGTTTTGGTTTGTTTATAACTCTGCCCTCCCCTTTCCTTTTCTCTTTCTCTTCAGCCAGCCAGAAGTTTTCGTGGTTTCGTAACGGTTATTTTTTAACTCTTTTTAATTGCCACAGTTTTTATTTTTAAAAACTTTTGTGAACTATTATTTTAAATTTTGTATTTACTAACCTTTTACTCCTGTAAATTCTCTCCGAGCGTGGGCTCGTTTAATATTCTTCCTTTAGCTCATCTTTTGGTTTTTAAAAATTTTGTTTTTAATAATAATTATTGATATGGAGGTACGGAAATTCCCTGGTATTCCAACTAAACACCTACCGTTACGTTACGTTACGAATAAGTTCCATTAACATACATATAGTGATAATATACTCCAACTCGCCAGATGAGCTGGTGTTTGTAATCAGTGATATGGCTGAATATATCTTATTATATGATAACAATTTCTTCAGTGTTAAACTCGTATGTAATATTTCGTTCTCCGTAAGAGGGCGCTTTTTTGTTTGTCAAGTGTTTTTTTTCGTCATGTATCGTTTTTAGTTGAGTAATAAATGTCGTTCAAGAACGTTGTGCCTCTCCTTTCACCCCTCACCAGATGGTCCGTCGAGCCGAGCAAAATTCCAGCAGACATACTTTAGATGAGTGGGGAGGTCGACGAAAGCGTTCGTACTCAACAATTTCGAATATTTGCTCAACGGAGCTAAAATAACAAAGTGCGTAACGACGCAAGCACAATCAAATAAACGCATTGTGTACACCATAACAAAGTGCGTAACAACGCATAGTCAAAATCAAATCATCATAATCATATTGCATCGTGCATCTCAACAAAGTGCGTAGCATCGCATCTCACAGCATCGTACTTACATTCCGGAAGGTCACGAAACCACAACATGGAAGATCTTCTAAAACACAAGCGAATTATCAAAGGTAAGCTAAATCGATTAATTACTAAAGTAGATAATTTACAAAATCAAGAAAATTCTATTTCTGTTATTGAAGTGCATGAAAATGACGTAAATATTTTAGATATTGAAGTAAATAAATTAAATAATGATATTCTTTGTTCTTGTTTAGATGACGAATTTGATAAATATGAACAGGAAATGCATGAACTTTTTCTAAATTAACTTCATTAAAAATTACGTTAAAAGATGAATTAAGGAAACTCAGAAAGAATGAGAATAGTTCTAATGCATGTCGAAGTACAGTTAATACTAATGTAAACAATTTAAAACTTCCGCGAATAGAATTACCAATATTTACTTCTAATTATATTGACTGGATCTCATTTCGTGATTTATTTCTTGCCAGTGTAGGAAATAATGAATCTCTAAGTGATAGTCAGAAATTACAATATCTTAAGCTTTCTGTGAAGGGCGAAGCAGCCACTTTATTACATTCAATTCAAATTTCAAATGAAAATTACGAAAAAGCGTGGATTGCACTCACTGAGCGTTACGAAAACGAAACCGAAATAATAAATGCGGCATTAAATAAATTAGTTTCCCAGCCTGCATTAAAATATGAATCATCATCAGGCTTAAGAAAATTAATCGATACAACACAACAATGTATTGACACATTAAAAATCCTTAAACAGCCTGTAGAGCATTGGGATACAATAATTATTTTTCTATTAAAGGGAAAACTTGACTCTGAAACACTTCGCACATGGATTTTAGAACAAGCAGGCAAAAACTTCCCTCTTTCCCCGAGTTCAAAGGGCATATCTTGAACCACGCTTTAGGGCTCGAGTTGTTGACAAAGTGCCGAAAAGGGAAACCAGATGCTTCCTCTGATGTTAGGGGGAACATATATAAAAAAAAGTAAACAATAATTCTGCGTACTCTTCACAGATCGTAGCGAATATTTGCACTTATTGCAAAAGTACCTCACATCATGGATTATTTAAGTGCGATAGTTTCTTGGAACTCCCTAACAAAGAAAAATGGGATACTGTAAAAATTAAAATTATGCAGTAACTGCTTAAAGTTCAAAACACATACGATTGATAAATGTCGCGCAAGCTTGTGCAGAATCTGTACAAAACCTCACAATACAATTTTATGTTCGAAGGATTCAAACAATTCAAGATCTGATACACACACAGAAAATGAACTTCCTTCAATTAGTAGTAATAACGCAATCGTTCCCGTCACACAAGCGGTTTTATTGCCTACAGCAATTGTTTATGTCAAAGACATTAATGGCATTTCTCAAAAATGTAGGCTACTTATTGATTCAGCCAGTCAAGGCTCATTCATTAGAGAGAGTTGCGTTAATTTATTGCATTTAAATCGCACTAAGGTAAACATAAGCGTAGACGGTTTGAGTTCACAAAAAGTAGGTAGAGTTGCAGGTTCGGTTAAATTACAAATAACATCACAGTTTAACAAAAACGCATCTATAACTGTTGATGCATTAATCATGCCTAAAATCACCTGTGACCTTCCTCAATGTCCAGTCGATGCATCTGTTTTGACAACATTCAAACAACTGCAGTTAGCAGATGTCAACTGTCATCAGCCTGGCCCAATAGATATTCTTTTGGGCGCCGATGTGTTCGGTGAAATTATGCTTAGTGGACATTTAAATGTTTCCGGACTTACTGCTTTAGAATCAATTTTCGGTTGGGTAATTCTCGGAAAGACAAAAGGCATTTCTCAAACCATTATATCTAACCATGCTAGTTGCAATGCAGTTGAGTTTGAACTTGACAAATTTTGGCAATTAGAGGAAATTTCAAACATAAAGCCTTACACTCAAGAAGAAACAGCTTGTGAAAATCATTTCATACAGACTTTCTCTCGTGATTCAACAGGCAGATTTGCTGTTAAATTTCCATTTCGTGAATCCAGTGATGAACTTGGTTCTTCTAGAGATATCGCTATACATCGTTTGCATCAAATTGAACGTCGATTTGCTAAGAATCCATGTCTCTTCAGTGAATATCATAAATTCATGGAGGACTATTTGAAACTTGTTCATATGGAATTAATTCCTGAAAATGAGATAGATGTTCCAGCCAATTCCAGTTTTTATCTTCCACATCACCCAGTTCCCAACAAAAGTGGTGACAAATTTCGCGTGGTATTCGATGGATCTGCTAAATCTTCAACTGGTGTTTCTCTCAACGACAAATTAATGGTTGGTCCACAGTTACAAGCGGACTTGACAACAATACTCATTCGCTTCAGAATGCACAAAATAGCCATGACAGCTGATATAGAAAAAATGTACCGGCAAATCAGATTAAAAGACTCAAATTTTCAAAGAATAGTCTGGCGTGATTCACCCTTTAAACCAATTCAAGATTTTCGATTGACGAGAATTGCTTATGGCACCGCATCAGCGCCGTACCTTGCAGTCAAATGTTTGCAGCAGTTGGCTATACAAGAAGAACAGAATTTTCCATTGGCATCTAAAGCAGCCCTGAAAGACTTTTATGTCGATGATTTGATGTCTGGAGCTAATTCAACTACTGAAGCTCTAGATCTACAAGCACAATTGATTCAAATGCTGTCAAGTGCTGGACTTGTTTTGAGAAAATGGGCTTCTAATTGCAATGAACTCACGAACTTGATTCAAGAAGATTTGCGTCTACCAAATGCTTCTTTAAGCATTGATGATGGCACAGTAAAAACTTTAGGTATCCTGTGGCATCCAGCCTCAGATGTCTTCTCCTTCAAAGTCAATTCATTGTCTCTTGAAGGTGCCTTAACCAAAAGAACACTTCTTTCAACAATCGCAAAGACTTTCGACCCTCTTGGATGGTTGTCACCCATCACAATCCAGAGCAAACTACTCATGCAAAAACTGTGGAAATATCAGTTGCAGTGGGATGAAGTCGTTCCTCCAGACATTGCAATTGAATGGAAGACATTATCACAAGACATACTATTTGTCAAAGACTTCAAAATTTCAAGATACTTATTTCTTGATCCAGACAACCAATTTCAACTGCATGGGTTTAGTGATGCCTCAGAAAAAGCGTACGCAGCTGTAATTTACTGTCGTTCTGTGTCAAATACAGGACAAATCAAAGTTCAGCTAGTAATAGCCAAAACTAAAGTTGCACCACTTAAACCATTTCACTTCCTCGATTGGAATTGTGCGGGGCACTTCTATTAAGTAAATTGATGGAGTTTACTTGTAAAGCATTTGACATCCCTATATCGCAATCTCATTTTCATACGGATTCCACAATCGTACTTGCCTGGATAGGATCCCATGCCAGCCGATGGAAAACTTTCGTGGCCAACAGAGTGGCGAAAATCCAGACTTTGTCTTCTCCTACCCAGTGGCATCATGTTA
Organism: Caerostris extrusa; assembly: GCA_021605095.1. NCBI lineage: Eukaryota > Metazoa > Arthropoda > Arachnida > Araneae > Araneidae > Caerostris > Caerostris extrusa. The sequence goes on from BPLR01015502.1 coordinate 35,356, forward strand.
GTGGAAATGAAAATCCTGCTGATCTCGCGACCCGTGGTGTGTCATCTTCAGCACTACTTACCTCAGTGTGGTTGTGTGGTCCAGAATTTCTATACAACGAATGTTCTTTCCATCCAGAATCTTCTGTGCCAACATTGAACGATTCTGTGTCGACATTGAACGATCCTGTGACTGAAGAAAGGTGTTGTGTACAATCAACTATTGCAGCCAATCATTCACCAAATTCAAATGATTTATTTCAGAAATATTCATCTCTTTCCAAACTGAAACGTGTAACAGCATATTGTTTAAGGTTTGTTAATAATTGCAGAAATTCAAAAGATAAGGTAACTGGTTTTTTAAATACTAGTGAACTTAATAATGCTATAAATGTGTTAATCAAATCAGTTCAATTTATTGTGTTTAATAATGAGATCAATGCATTAAAAAGAAATCAAGCATTATCTTGCAGAAGCAAAATTTTGTCTCTAAATCCATTTTTGGATAATTCAGGTATTCTCAGGGTGGGCGGTCGCTTGCGACATGCAAATATCGCATACGGCCACAAACATCCCATCTTACTGCCAAAAAGGCACATTTTAACTGATCTCATTGTTAGATATTATCATGAAATTCTCTTGCATGCTGGTCCCCAACTTGTACAATCTTCTATTCAAGAACAATATTGGATTATAGGTGCTAGAGATGTCATTAGACATTTAATCAGAAAATGTGTAAAATGTTGCAGAATTAGAGCTTCTATAACTAATCAAATGATGAGTGACTTGCCAATTACACGTATTTCCCCTTCTCCGACATTCTTGCGTTGTGGAGTAGACTACGCTGGTCCATTCCAAATTAGAGCATCGAAGGGTCGAGGTTCAAAATCATTTAAGGCATATATAGCTCTCTTTGTTTGTTTCACTACTAGAGCTATCCACTTAGAATTAGTAACTGATCTTTCTGCAGATGCCTTCATTGCAGCTCTCAAGAGGTTTATATCCCGCAGAGGCAAATGCAGTGATATATACAGCGATTGCGGTTCTAACTTTGTTGGCGCAAAACGTAAGCTCATGGAATTTGAAAAACTTTCAAAATCAAAAAATTACAATCAAAATGTAAACAATTTCTTGTCTGATAATGGTATTAAATGGCATTTAAATGTTCCAGGTGCACCACACATGGGTGGTCTCTGGGAAGCTGGTATAAAATCAACAAAATATCATCTAAAACGTGTTGTTGGTGAAGCTAAATTAACATATGAAGAATTTGAAACATTTTTAACACAAATAGAGGCTTGTCTTAATTCTAGACCTTTAACAGCAATTTCTAATGATCCAAATGACCTATCAGCGTTAACACCTGGTCACTTCATTATTGGAAGGTCATTGACAAGTATTCCTGAGCCAAATTACATTGAGTCAAAAATCTCATATCTTACTAGATGGCAACTTATTCAAAAAATGGTTCAACAATTTTGGAAACGTTGGCACAATGAATATCTATGTCGATTGCAACAAAGACCAAAATGGCTTTTACCAACTAAAAATTTTCAAATCAATGATCTGTGTCTCATTAAAGATGATAATTTGCCCCCAACTAAATGGAAAATGGGTAGAATAATACAATTACACCCTGGTCTTGATAATATTGTTAGGGTTGTAACCATCAAAACAGCAGATGGCACATTTAAAAGAAATATCACAAAATTATGTATGTTGCCAGTTTAAATTTTATTAATGTATGTTAATTGTGGCATTGCATTTATTGTATAATCAGTGTATTTCTATTCAATATTCATTCAACTCCTTTGATTTCATGTATGCATATTAGTGTGTAATGTAACACTTTTATATTCATTCATTGTTGAAATGTTATTTCAAGGTGGGCGGCATGTTCAGACCGTAACCGTATGTACATTCCTTATGTAATATTTCGTTCTCCGTAAGAGGGCGCTTTTTTGTTTGTCAAGTGTTTTTCGTCATGTATCGTTAGTTGAGTAATAAATGTCGTACACTCAAATATATATATATATATATATAGATAGTGTTTATTTTTTCGGTATGATTCATTCAATCACAGGAGCATATGCGGTCCACCGACCTCAGAAGTATTTGTAACCTTGTTGTAGACCGATGTGAAATCCTAACAGAACACAATAACAATAATATAATGTTATATTATGAAACTTCTTTTTACAACATTTAGAAATTCTTATTTGTGGTATATGATAGTGATTTGTTTTTGCGCTCGGTAATACAGGTTTCAGTTGCAGCTAGCTGTTTTTGTTTTGTTGTCACTAGCTGTTTTGGACCAGATCGGATCGGTGTGCTTGCAGTGGATTCCCTCCCATGTGGGCATCTATGGAAATGAAATTGCTGATCTGCTCGCTAGGAGAAAGTTGCGAACTTCCCAAAGCTTCTTCTCCCAATCTGTCAGCTTCAGGGGTTCATTCCATGACTTTAGCCAGAGTGAATACCGCTTGGAGGTCGCCACCAATTCATGCATGGTACGCCGCTAAATATCCTGGTATGTCCTTGCAGTGCTCCTGTCCTAGATCTGCTCAAAAGGCTTTTAGCTTGACTAAGGACTGGCCACACTAAGAGTTTGACCTTCAATGGAGACGAGAAGACATAAACCGTTTGTCATTGTTCGGCCATCGCGTCTCCCTCTCATCTCTAGTAGATTGTATTGGTGCCTCTGTGAGGCAACTGTTGAATGAGGGGAGGACCGTTTTGATCTATTGATGTAGATGATCTACTGGACTTGGTCTATAGATTCGAAATCAAGGGATAGTAACAACAACAACCAACTGAGAATCTAATCTCAGTTGTTGAAACTTATCTTCACTCTTCTCCTTCAACATTCCAATGCTTCCCTTTCTCCTGCTTTCATGTAGTTGTTTCTACTATCCCGCAAATACATTGAGTATCCGGCAGAATTGTACAAACTGTGAAATTATTGAACTAATGCTTTTTTTTAATACAAACTTTTTCTTCTAACGTTACAATGCAAAAAATTAAAAACTCATGAGCTCCATAATGAATTATCTCGTTTTCTAGTAAACTTCTGGTGTTTTTTCATTTAATTTTCAAATTAAAAACATAAAAACCTCTGTTTCTAAACTTTTGCGCATTAGTATATTATTATATTACATGCATTGTACTTTGAATTATTAAAATATATTTTGCAAGAAACAATGTTATCACATTTGGTAAAACTGTAAAGTATTTTTGTATTAAATATTTAATTATCATCGCATTTATTATGCAAATAAACTAAAAATAATCCATTGAAATTTATTATAATTGTAATAAAAGAACAAATGAATATATTTAAATTGGAACTATATGCGGAGATCATACTAAGATTAAATTTACAAACATGAGAAAATCAGATCAAGTATCACGCAACTATTTAGCTAACAGAGCTTTTAAAAAAAAAAAACAAGAACAGAAAAAAGAAATCAATAAAGAATGCCTTACTCTTTTGCTTTCCATCCTTTAGTAGAAAATAGCTTATTCTAAGAAAATTATTCTTTAGCTCTTTCTTGTATAACCAATGGCTCTATCTTCAAAGGCTTTTTTGACCCAAACAAATACTTCCAAAGTTATCTAATCAGCTGACGTTAGTATAAAAATTATTTGAAAATCATTAATGTTATCACTATCCATACAAGATATATATAAGTAATTTATTGTATCATAAATCAAAATGCTTGCTTAGTCATTGATTATATGTATAATAAGTTTAGTAGATTATTTGCATTGTTTTTTTATTAACTCACACTATATAACAAATTAATTCTGGTGAGAGATAAATACTTTGAGTTAAATTTTCCTAGAATCAGCAACAATTTCAACGTAATTCCGTAAACAATCTTTTACTCAGCATAATCTTTTCCAAGTTCGTATTCATTCTGTAGTTTAAATTAAATGAATTGCATATATTATGAAAAAGTAAATTAAGGTCTTAGCCGGTTTTTAAAACTAAAGTCTTAACGGAATTGAAAGCATGGTTGGGTGATAAAGTTATGGATAACAGATAACTCTTACTTTCACACAGAAATTGCCTTTTCTCGAAAGATGGGACAAAACTTAATCCTTGAATATCCATCGGGAACAAACTACTTAGAAGAATAGCAAGAATTTTAAACTATTCTTGTTCTGAGTACCATAGAAATTATCAAACTGTTTGAAACGAATCAGTAGAAACGATAAACTGAACGTTAAACAATCCAAATTATTTTATTATAATTTTTGTCCTAATTAACAATGGAAACCGAGTAATTTATCCTCAAATTCTCTCAAGAATAAGAATTTTCTGATGAATTAATTGTGTTGTTGTTGTTTCTTATCCCAATTGTTGAACAACGAAACCAAGTCCATGTACCCGTATGGACTTATGATTGAAGGGAAAGGGTGCAGCTTCTATTGTGATGGAACCTCCGTAGGGAAGTCTGAGGCTCGACAGGCCTATGGCTTAAAGTGGATTCCGAACCACTACAGCATCCATGGTATTTCCGGGACTCGAACCCGAAGCCAATGGCGCCATTGTGCCACTGTGACATTCAGCCATTCAGGCCCATAAATAAATTTTAACTCCTTCCTTTGTTTAACTTCTTTATTGAAATACCTATATAAAATTTTTATTTTTTCATATTTCTATCAGCAGAAAATTTTCTTAATTAAAAATTGCATTTCAAAAGTCGCTGGGCTTATTTTAAGGCTATTGATGAAGAAAATATTTATACAGATATTGGCATGGAAGCACACATTAAAACCAAATATATATAAAAAAAATAAGCAAAGAAATTTCTCGGTGAGCAGCGTATATTTAAAGCATAATTAATAAATAGCCGAATATAAAAGAATAATCAAAGAAATTACTCAAGGAGCAGAGTATATTTAGGATCTGATGGCTGAGTGGCCAGCGTTCTGGCGCTCAGTGCCACATGTTTCGCCTGAGTCTCGGTGCCATGAATGTTTGTAGTGGTTCGGAATCTGCTTTAAACGATAGGTTCCAGTTTATTATGAATGTAGAGCGTTGGGCACAAGGCTGACAAACCCCAGCCCGTAAAAACAAAACATCTACTGTCTCGAAATCTGCCTGTATGGCAGACAGCTTTAGCCCACCATGGGATTGTTGCGCCACTGATAATGATGACGATGAAGAGAGTATAATTAAAATATAAAGTAATGTAAAATAATAAAAAGTCATTGCTTGCAGGGGAACATCAAATGAGCAATTGTTTGTACCAACAATTCCCCCTCACAACAATTACTTTCTAAAACTCAATACAAAATGTACGTTAACTACTTTTGACGTTTGTAACAGTGATACTAATAATTGTTAGTAGTTATACTTGTTTGTCCAATTAAATTGCAACATTTTTTAAAATGTTTAATCAAGGCTTCAGAAACTATGGTACTTGATTCTGCACTGCCAGTTATTTTTAGCAATTACTTCAATTTCCGAACATATCGCCCTATATTGCCTTCGTAGTGTCCCTGTCTTGCCTGTTTTTATTGTTCTCGGGAGACCAGCTGCCCTCGCAAATGTGGAAGAAACATTAGTCAGCGATTCAGAGTCAAACATAACATCCTATTCAGATGGCATGGTTTTCTGTTTGGCGCCACTTTGTATCTCTTTTATATCTTTGTATCACAATTCAGAGCTTCAGTTAGAAGGCAAGAATTCCCCTTCTTCCATCCTACAAAAGAACAATTTAAAAATTCTTTATCAAAATTAGAATCCCTGATTTTGGCAATCTAATTTTGCCTACTGTGACTGCAAAGATTATATTTGATAAAAATATTGTAAAATTTCAGGGCATTTTTAAAACATTTAAATAAAGTTATTACGAAATTCAAACGGTCTTTTGAAAAAAAAATTGTTCTACCATTTTTTTATTTGATTATTTCCTTTATATTTTTCGCTGCCTTTTTTTTTTCATTCAGATTAGTTTGTAATAGTTATTCTAAATATTTGAATTATTAGTTCTTCTAATTAAATTAATTCAAATTTCTTTCAAGCTACTTGAAATTAAATGTATAATTGAGACAAACCAAGAATTTGTTGGTAAGACAATCAATAGGAATTAAGTAAATTTCTTTTAATAAATTGATACTAATTTAAACTTATACACTTGGCAATTTTCTACACTAATGATAGGTGACTAAAATAGGTGCCCAGGGATATAACCAATGGGTAAAATCAGACTTCTCCCTTCAGATGCCCCATGTCTTTGTTCAAGGACAAAAAGAACCTGCATTTTTTAACCTTCATCGTGGTTTGGTTTGTCGCTCTAAGGTCATTTTGTGCACTCTTTAGGCTAATTAGATTGGGACTACAGTTTAACGTGGATTTCGAACTACTAACAAATATGCATGTCACCGCCAGGATTCAAACCTAAAGCCTGTGGTAACAAATGCCAGAGTTTTACCCTTTATCATGATTTTTGGTTTAAGATACTAGAGCTGTTTTTCATTGTTTGACAACACACTGGTTCATGGACTTGGTCTAGATTTTGCTGTCGGCCAAGTGAGATAAGAAACAGCAACAGTGATTCCCAAACGCATTTGTCCTACCACTCTGAGAAGAAAATAGAGACACCTGGAAATCTATCTTCTTTAAACAAAGAAACAATAGAATATAGTAAAAAAATTATGTTCTTTCATGTATTTAACTTCAGTAACGTATTTAAATCAGTACTAATTATGTAACGAAAATAATAATAAATAAATATGACGCTTGCATTTATAAAATTTATTAAAATCAAACACTGTAACATTTGTATTAAACACATAAAAATTAAAAATTACGAATAACATTAAAAATAATCCCAATGAGAAAATGAACCTTGTGCATTGCTATCCATGGTTAAATTCTAGGCACTATTTTTATCAGTTGCGTTCTTAAATCACAGCTATTTGCTATTTCCACTTTTTTTTTTTATTATTAATATTTATTATCAACTGTGTGACTAAAAATTGTGATCCAAGTTCCATTAAAAATTATGAAGGAAACGCAATTACTCTTTCATCTTTTCGTCCTTCTTTGTGTCTTTATTGCATCCTTATTTTTATTGAACCTTCTCTAATTGCGCCCAAGATTCCTATCTCAATCTTCTCTCCCACTTGTGGTTTCACTGCTGCCTTGGGAGTACTACCGATCACTTTGGGAACCAGAGTACTACACTGTAGTCAGATTGGCTGCGAAAATGTTTTTCGGTTTTCCAATTGTTTTCGAAATGTTTTAATACGGATTAATATGGATAACAATAACAATACCCCTTTAAAAATGACATCTAAGAGTAGATTATTTCTCCATAAGAGTTATTGATACGCCAGAGCAAATTCATGTAAAAGTTGTCAATAAACTAGTATAAAATTTCGCAAGCGTAATTTTATGATATAACTGCCCATCAGATCGGTAAAAAATAAAAAAGTGTTCTCATACTAATTTTTTCCTTTCCGTTATTATATACTTAAGCTACAAATTGTTACTATTGTTGTTAATTTTAGAAATCAAATTTTAAAATATTTTTTAAATGGCTACAATATTTAGAAACTTCAGCATATCCGAATTCCAAAATATTCTACAAATATGTTTTGGATTGGCTTTTGAAAATATGGAAATTGGTGCGTCTTGCAACAATGTACCTTGTCACAAGTCCATCCATTTGGAGAAGGCAGGTTGCACATCAACCACCCTCGTACTAATCACGAGGGTGGTTGATCACTAAGAGGTCATCTTCATTGTGGAACAAAAATATATAAGAAATAATCAAATCTTTTTTCTTCCAATATCGATCTAACTTACCCTATTCCTTGTTACTAGAATATTTCTAATTTTAGTGATTAAAATTCTCGATCGTATCAATGATTTAAAAAAATTGAGGCGAAAATAAATCAAAACAATAACATTTTCACTTATTTGTCATGGCCTATACTATAAATATTATTTTATATAACTTACATGTTTAATAGAATTAAGTATGATGACATAAGTAGTGCCTGAATAAAGCCAAAACGTGGTAAACATCGATGTTGTAAAGTGACCAACAATAATTCTCTAAAGTATTTCAATAATATTTCAAATCTTATATTTAAATTTATGATTTATACTATTTGATGTCAACTGAGATGTGCATAATAAAATATTTTGCCGCAATTTCAATTTTCTGCAGAAATTCAAAATTATTTTAGTGTTTATAGTAAGTGACTTTTTTTTTGAGAAATTTGGCTTTATTTTCGTGGAAATATAAAAAATTAAACACTCTTCGCTACCAAACTAAGATGAAATATGATGGATAGCTCTATTGTATAACAAATAGATATGGAAAACCAAAGTAATAGAATCCTTAAAAAAATCATATTCTTTTTTTTTTTATGTATGAATCACAAAATGCTGAAATTCAAGTTTTTGCGAAAGTTTTATTGGTACTTTTCTCGTCAGCGGTATTGTTTTTGGTCTTCCAAGTGCCAAATAAATTCGCATTATATAAATCCCAGAAAGTTTCTCTGAAGTTTTTGAACTTTTCCTTCCAGAAATCATTTTTAGTTTCTGGGAGTCCAGCAGTTTCAAAATGGTGAATATCGAATAAGATTATCGGAGTATCATGTGTCTGAAAGAATGATCCACTAATCGAACGGAATAGAATTTGTTTTATTCATGAATCTCTGTCATCAGTGATTTCGAAATATGAAACTGTATGACTCAAGATTCCAGAGAAATGGTTCCCTTCTTGGTCTTTTCTTTTTGTTTAGAATCAGTTACATTTCGTTTTTAGATCAAAAAGTTCTTCAAATTCCTTTCTTTATTCCAAAATCAATTTTTTAGGACTCACTGAAGTTAAAATTCTAATAATTTTTATTATTGAAATAAAATGTTGGAAGATGATAATCATCCATCTTCCAACATTTAATAAGAATGAATCATATTGTTATGGAACATAATATGGAAGAATAAGATAATAACATAAGAATAGATAATTATGGAACAACGTAAGGATAGATTATTATGGAACAACATAAGAAGGAATCACAATATTATGGAATTATGTTTCAACTTTAATTCCATAATATTGTGATTCTTTCTTTTAAAATATTGTATAATCTTTAAACAATTCTTTCAAAAAATCAGACTAAGAATAAGTCTATCAGTCTATCTAGAATAATTTTGAAATCTAGGGTGGCCACTGAAAGACAAAACGTTTTATGTCATAACTTGTTCGTTTTCAGACTTTTTTACTTTACTTTTGTAGAATGATATAGAGCTGCCTTGGAGATTAAATTGGCTACGTATGATGCTCATCAACAAGAAAGATTCATTTTTTATTCTAGTAAAATATCAGCTATTCAACTTTAGAGAAATACTGGCAACATTTTAATGTCTGAGTATCTCTAGCGATAACATATTTCAGAATCTAATTAAAAGAAACAAATTTTTGCGAAATGGATCTTTCAAATCTGGAGACTGGGTTCCGACATGTTAACAGAGCACCTTTTATTAATTTCGTCTTTTTTCTATTTCTATTAATGATTTAGAGTTAAAGTAAAAAAATTTCACAATTGCTCCTTAGCAAAAGGGTTATGTACATAACAGACACATGTGAATTTAAATAGTTCTGTTACTGATACAACATACCACATAACAGTACCTACTGCTGAGATGCATCTTTATAAATCTGGAAACTTTTTGGGTGAAGGTGGGCTACAGCAACTTTGAAAAAGATTACCAAAGGTGCATCTGATGGTTTGCATATTCATCCCCTTTCTATGAGCCTAAAGGAAAGACATTGCAACCTACACATTTATCACGTCGAATCCCAGTATAAAGCAATGAATCTTTACATTCGACATTGCTTGGAATTACGAACCAAGCATCGATAGCTTGAAAATTCACCATTCAATCTATCAGGCCATCAAGTTCTTCTAAAATATGCAGTGAAAGGTTTCGTTAACTGAACAGCAATATGGATGAAGCTCGCAGACGTAGAACATCTGTTTAGCGAGTGGTTCCACATGTCCACCACTGTGAAGGAAAAATAGTTCAAGTCCGTTTTGTAAAGCTGGGTACATACTTGAGAGGAATGGACTTCTCGATAAAGCAAAAAAATCTGTTCTCTGAGGGCCGGACGTAACTCATGACTTATGGTAAGTTTCCTTGGCAGTTGTGAATTGTATAGGTGGAATATTGCTCGATTTATTTTATAAAAAATGATAGACCATAACACACAATGAAATTGTGAACTTTTTTTCGAAATCAAATGGCAACTCGGAGGAGTTCAATTCACAAGTTTTTTATCAGCGTCTAAGGAAGTAGAGCTTCACCAGTCTGTTTAAACTCATATTGCATGCGCACTTAGATACTGAACCATTTATCTGACTTTACTTATATATATGAAATCTGAAAGTAATATTTTTTTACTTCATTTAATACATGAAAAATAAATGTATACTATATATTATTAATCCCATTTACACGCAGTGTTGTTTAGAATGGTGGCTATCTTCAATACTAATCTATGTTTCAATTATTACTGTGGTGAAGATGGTGAAAAAGCTTCATAATTAGAATTGCTATCGGAATTATTCAGTTTAATAGTAAATATGTATGTCAAAATTGCAAACACTTTAAAATAAAAATTCCTTCTTAATTAAGTTTTGTAACTTTTTACTTTTCCCAAGTTCTTAAAATTAAAAAATAATTAAACTATTTGTCTCATTACAACTTGAAACGTGAGCTATTATTTAATGATGCATATTTATGTCACTTTATAAAATCTGATACAATATAAATCTATACAATACCAAATAATCGACATTTTGATAGGTTGTTTTTTTTATTTCTAATAACGACACATTTTAACAGAATAATAAATAAAAGAAAATTTATATACACTTTTTATTAGGTAATAAAATTATCTAGATTTCAAACATATTTTGAAACAAAAACAAATATGTCAAACTATTTAATCTTTATTTCAGAAAAGAAAGATTATGAAAATATTTTCATCGTCGTTCAATCACATTTTTTAAGATGCTTCTTCTAAATGTCGTTGTTGTTGCAGCTGAAAATTGAGTATTTTGCAAGATTATGTATATACTTGACATTTTTCAAATCGCCCAAAAGGCAAGTTTGTGCACACATATAAATTTGCACAAAAGAGTGGCCAATCACCATTTTTTACATTTATGTAGTTTTCAGAGAAACACTTTTAACTTTCCTGAGGCTAAATGTAAAGCACAAACCATATAGAAATTATTTTTTTTTTATTATTCTCTATAAAAAGTAATCTTTAAACATTTTACGTTTTATAAGACATTCATGGAAAATGATCCTGTTTTTCTGCAAACAAACACGAAAAAAAAAATCTATATTTGTTGATATTTTAAAATCTAAATTACGAATATGAATTTTCGTTCATACTTAAATCTAAAAAAAAAAAAAAGAAATTTTAGTATCGGTTCTTAGAATAGTTTTTAAAGTAGTATATGTCAAGAAATAGAATTAAGAACTTTATCTTTTTTTTAATTTAAGAATGATTATAATTCTTATAAAAAGTCATGTAAGAATATTGTTCTACATATAAAATTTGCTTTAAAATTTCTAAATGTCATTCTGTTCACCATTACAGTGAAAAAGGACATTCTTTTTCGTCATTGGCTAAATCTCAACTACCTGATTTTGCTATTTTTTTAATATAGTTTTTACACTTATTTGCTCTATGTCATTCTTTTTTTCTAGTTATTTTATACAAATTAATTTTATCATCGTCGCTTTAGTTTCGCTGCAAGGACTAATGGGTTGACTAATACGCTCAATAAAGGGCATGTATTATATTTAAAAATATGTATAAATTATTTTGTTGTTTCTAATAAATATTTATATGCATATATTTTAATAAATAAAATATTTTTCTGTAATTTATTATAAAAAATTATAATACATAAAATATGTAATAATTATTTGAATATGTGTTCTTTTGTCATTAAGCTATAAGCATTTCTTTATTCATGATTGTTTAATTAGGCTTATTAAAAATTGTTTAAAAATGAAGGTCGTCCCATCAAACATTGTCGAAGGTGTTCAAGAATACTTGAAAGGATGGAGATCTAATGAGAAGTTTTAATAAATTATTACATTAAGTTCTTTGCAATACAATCATGCGTAATAATTTATTAAAACTTCTATTAGATTTTCGTCCTATCAATCATTCTTGAAGGTGTTCAAGAATACTTAAAGGGAAAATCTAATGAGAAGTTTTAATAAATTATAACATTAAGTTTTTGTAATATAATCATGCATGCCATATTCGAGCCTGGATTGTAAATGTGAAAATGTTAGGAAATATTTTCCTATTCCTTCAGGAATATCTTTTTTAAATCACTTAAATAAATAGTTTAATTACCCACGATCGGCGCAGCTGTTTTAACATTACTAACCGTAAAATGCTAGCTGGAACAGTGGGCTATTTTTATGAATGTCATGTTTCCCTCATACCATCTAGTACTGTTTTTATAGAAATCTAAGTTTTTGTATGCATCAACATGTATTCAAGCTATTTGTGCCTAGAACACTTTTTCCGGTACTTACGTATTAACGGTACCTTGGCGACAAACTTGGCGGTTTTAAGTGTCGCCAATCTTTATTATTTGGAATAAAAATATTTTGAAAGCGTTTTGATTTTAAATGAAGTGTTTCATATATATTTTATTATTTGGAACAAAAATTTTAAGTGTAGATTGGCGCCAAATCTGTAGCGGCGGTTGGCGCGTGTGCTCTTTATTGGCGCAACTGTCGCCAAGGTACCGTTAATACGTAAAGTACCCTTTTTTCCTTATGCCAATAAAATGAACATTGAAGAACCAAGGTTGAAAATTGTTTATTAAAAAACGATATCCGTCCGTATACAAACAGAATTTTTTTAATTGTTCTCCATTTTTAAAGTACAATATTTAGTTTTTGAATAATATGAGTATGAAAAAAAACAATTACCAAAAAATATTGTTTTGCCGGAACCTTTTTGGCCGATTATTATATGAATTTAAAATTCTCGCAATAAGCACATTCATAAGTACATGTGAATTTTCATACTATCTTAAAGAACAAGAATTGAGCTTTCGAAAATGTGCGTTTGGGATGAAAATATTTATTTTAGCTATCTACAAATATATTTATAGCTATATTTTAACTTATTTGTATTATTATTAAAAATATTATAACATAAAAAGTCATTTTCATAACTATTCGTTGTAACGAATATGAAAATTCAATTATTCGTTTTCTGTCTAAGTCGCTCTAGCCAAACCCTAAAGAATTATTGATTTCTAATTTTTTATTTAATACTTTGATAAAATCAATAGATGATCTTAATTTTTTGTATAATTATAATAAATAATTTTTAATTCTTTTAAAAGGAAAATTAATAAATTATTTTAATTATTTTGTTTAAGTTATAATTGACGGTATACTTCTTTGCATACCATAGTTATAGTGGAATATTATCCTTAAAAATCTTTTTTTTATAAATATTTGCAAAACGTAGTGTTACAAATATATATTTATACATTTTTATATATAATAATATAAATGTATGTATACCGTATTTTGAACAATTTCATTCTTTCGTTTTTTGAATGTGTGGTGCTTTTAAATTTTTTGTTTTAAGAATGTTATTATAGTTATATTATACAATTTTTATGGTATTTCTATTAAGCACATGATAATTTACATGTAACCAATACTATTGTGGATCTTGCTGTGCAAAATGGTAGTGCTTCTAGTTTTTGATTTTTGTATTGATAAGTTGCGTTTGATATACATATATATATACACTCCAGAGCCAAAACATTATGACCACCCCTACATTTTGCAATGAACTCTCCTGGATGACGTGGAAGGCACGTGATCAGGTGGAAGTGGTATTTAACTGGTATTAATCCATGCCAAGGCGGGTTGAAGCTGTGTTGCGCGTCAAAGGTGGGCTAACTCGTTATTGGCAGGTGGTCATAATGTTTTGGCTCTTGAGTGTATATAATTATACGGGAGTTGCATGGTTATTACATTATCATTATAATCCAAAAAGGAGTGGACTATGGACTTTATGAGAAACCATTAATTTGTAATAAGGTTATAAATAACATGCAAAATTTTTCATTGGTCTCAAATCTCATTAAATTAGAAATACAAAACTTAGGAATAAAATTGATAAAAAGGGTAGGAAAAAGTCTCCTTATTGTTCAAAAACTACACTGAAATTTGTTCAGAATAATTTTTTAAAATATAAACAATTAAGGAATCTTTCAACAGTAACCTATGAAAAAAGCGCATTTTAAAAGTTGAACAAGTGTTGTACTTTTCCTTATTGATTTTGTTGCATGTTTTCATTATTGATTAGTCTTGACTAGTCTTGTCATGTGATCATTTCATATTCCAGAAATTTAAATCAAGACATAACTGTAGAATTTCGTAGTATTATAGGATAGAATTATTATTTTACATGACTTCATTTTCAAAAATATTTTAAATAGTGATAGATTTTTATTAAAAACCAACATATATAACCAAGCGTTGAACGGCTTTAGAAAATAAAACTTATTGACTCTTTTATCTTTAAAAATAAGTTGGTAAACATCATCAATAATAAACTGTCACTAAACTATTCTATGGAATTCAGAATTCTAACATAAAAACCATACTAAAAACAATTTTAATCCTGAGTCCAAAACATGTAATAACCATCAAAAAAAAAAAAAAACAATAGATCCAGTGGATAATAAAACCAGAAGCAAAATTCCAAAATGATTGAAGTCAGATGCGAAAAAAGATGTCTACTATTTTCCATTCTTGATTTTTTTAACAAACAATTGTTAGTGCCATCTTAAAGCAATAAAAAATATTGTTTTATTTAAATAAGAAATTATTAATAAGAATTTTTCGAATTATATCAAAGAATTGAAATAAAATTATTTTTAAATAATATAACATTGTATTGTTATAGCAATGGAAGGTGTTTTTTAAATACGTTAAAATTACAGTTTTATTTAATTAAAAAATAAATTATTGGATTTTTTTTTTTTTTTAAATATTTTTATTCGAGCAACATTTTAAAGGAACAGAAAAGATACTGAAAGACGATTATTTATAATTTTTTATAAAGTTAACTTGTTACTTACAATGTTCAAGTTAATTTAGACTTCACTTATAAAGTCTACCTTAAAAAATATTTTAAAAACAAATAAAGGTTAATTTTTAAAGGGATAAGCTATAAAAATTGCCTACTTTCATTTAAATAAATCATACAAAATAATAATCAGATGTTGTTATGTAATGACCAATTAAGTAACACAATAAATGACATACATAATGAAATTGAACATTTTAACTGTAATTAATGATATGAGATTTGTCTTACAAATTTACAATGACAAATCTCATATCATTAATTACAGTAAAATGTTCAATTTCATTATGTAGGAAATATAAATACATGGGTAATTCAAATAATTACATTAAATATTATAATTATGATTAATGATATCTATGTAATTGTAACTTTACACTGACAATCATTTGTAGTTGCGGATCAAGTTTACTTGCAGGAGAACGAATCTATTTGATTACGAAGGCCACGTACTACTGTCATGGAGTATTTACATGCAGCGTTTTGGTCCTGGCCCGTTGTAATTGTTATGCCATTTTTTAAATAGAAATTAGATACGATATAATTAGATATTATATATAAGAAAAATAATGAGAAATTATTTGGTAACTCAGCCACAGAATGATTTCTTTCATTCAAGAAATTTTCTATTATTGCTTGAAGCTCAAAAAATCGCGTTTGGCCTTTCCTGCAGTTAAGCTAGCATACTGCGATATAATATGGTAAGTCAATTTCTTCAATAAACTCGTAGAATTGACGTTGATAGAGCGTATGTGATCTTATATGGCCGGCTTTAAAACTTCTGACATATCCAAGCATTTTCAATACAAAGACTGTTGATGAAGGATGCAATGTATGATTAATGTAATATTAATGATTAACCACTGTCATTTTCTAAGGCCTTTGATATGAGACCAACGACACCTTCATTTTTTTCTATGCATATATTTCCCACTATCAATGTGATACGCTTTAATTTTTTTTTTTCATTTAAGATTGTTTTCTGAATAGCATTTTCAACTCTATTAAAAATATCGGTACTTACGTATTAACGCTACCTTGGCTACAGTTGCGCCAATAAAGAGCAATCTTGTTCGCCCGCGCACGAGTTATCTTTGAACGCCAACCGCAGCTACAGATTTGGCGGTTTTAAGTGGCGCCAATCTACACTTAAAATTTTTGTTCCAAATAATAAAATATATAAAACACTTCATTTAAAATCAAAACGCTTTCAAAATTCAATACACTTTATTTAAACACAAAGTAGTTAAACAGATTTCAGTGGAAAACAGGCCGACAGGCATTTTCGTAGCACTAAAAATGGCGTCAAAAATCAGCAAATCTGTAGCTGTTAGATTGGCGACACTTAAAAACCACCAAATCTGTAGCCAAGGTAGCGTTAATACGTAAGTACCAAAATATCTTTGCCAGTGGGGAGAGATAGCTCTAAAAATATAATACATTAACTAAAAACGCATTTCTCTGAAATCATTTCTTTCTCATATAAAACACCGCATACGACTAAGAGCTATCACGTTTTTTTATTGTTAGAGCCAAGGCAGGAATTAGTACCACCGACAGCCAAACGACCGTCGTTTATGGCTGACCAATTAACGTCAAAGGCTTTACTCAATTGTAGCTCTAAAGCTTTTGAAAAATGAATATCGTGGAATCAAGTTTCTAAATCTTACTTTTTCAGAAATTTTATGTATATATAATATACATTAATATTGAAACATTCCATACATATTTAATATGTGAGACCTACATTTCTTTTGTGAGCGTTGCCAAATAATTTACACATTATTATAATTTGTAAGCTGTATTATATAAATTTACATATTACCATATTTCATTTTTTTCACATATATTTCAAGAAAATTCAAGGAATCTACTACCTCCGTATCTCTAAACAAGAGCCAATTTTTAATATCATTTTATGTTCAGCTCACTAAAATTAGTAATAAAATAACTATTGTTTTGGATGGCTAATAATTTATAATAAAAATGAATAATAAGTTTCATTATTAATAAATTATGTATTGCACAGTGTAATAATCAAATGAATTTGATGAGATTATATATAATCCCTTTCTTGCTTCTGCTGCTTTCTCTAAATGAATATTTTTAAATTATAAAAGAATATTTTTCTGTATAACAGCTTTCATTTATATTGAAATAAATTACTAAAGACATGTCATATTTCAATTTCACGTTATTCTGAAAAAATTAGCTGTCTAACTATGAAACTAAAACAAATAAATTAATGATAAATAAACAAAATAAAATAATATCAAATTTTTCTAAAAATGAAAAACAACAGTTTTCATTTAATGTCCAATTAAATTTGATTTCTCGTGTATCTCTATTCATATTGGTATATTTGCAAAACAATTTTTTTTTTTTTATCTACCAGGTGAAATGCAAAATATTTTACTTATAAATTAAATGAATCAGCCGTAAACATAAAACTTCTTTTACAAGCAAATATTGAGCTCAAAAATGGGCAAAAAAAATTTCTTTATTCGTAATTAAATATAGAATTTTTTTTTTACAATTGCAGTTTCTAGGAAAGCGGAATTAAACTAACAAGCAAAACCATTTCTTTTTGTAAAAGATGAATAATTAGTTTAATTGTGAAATTTCGTTTTATACCTAATTGAATTTGCAATCAGAAGAATGATTTTTAAATTAAATAAATGCATACTGGACGAAGAAATTTCTTAAAATAAAAAATAAATTGTTGATTGCTTTTATATTTACGAAAAATATGTTTACTTGATTTTTAAGGATTTCTGATTTACTAAAGAATTCGTTTATAATTAATGTGGCTTGGCGTTGTTCAATACATTCGTTCATCCTGTAAATTGCAATAAATATAATTGTAATTTTGAATGAAATGAAGTCTGTTATTATTTTGTCAAGCGAATGCCAAATAATTTTTCTAATGCTTAAGTAAAGGCAGTACAATCAATAAAGATATTTATTGTTTAGAATATAAGTTAATTAAATCTTTTTACTTATGATTTTCAACAACTCAATTAAAAATATATAGATTGTTTTATCAATTCAGCCTTGTGTTGAATTCTAGAATTTTCTTGCAAGTAATTAATAGAATTAGAATTTTCTTGTAAGTGATTTCAAGAATTTAGAGATTTAATTCTAGTGTGTTAATTTATGTTTTCATAAAATAATTGTTTACAAATGTTTTGTTTTCAATTTGATTTTCAAAGAATCATAGGTTTTTCAAAGCACCTCAGTAAATTAATTTTGCTTTTTTTTTTGCAGATTAGCAATAAATAAATAAATAAATAATCACCCTTTGGGAGTGAGTTAGTTCAAAATTGTGTAAGAACGCTAATAATTTTAAATCTTTTCTAATTTTAAATATTAAAATATAACCTCAGTTGAAAGTGCTTATTATTCGAAAACAACTTTCTCGTGGTTTTACTTTAGAATGCACAACGATTCATTACTGTTTTTAAAAAACAAAAATTACTTTTTTATGATTTTTCAAAAATTGAACAAATATTCTATTATCTAGCATGTAATATATACTTTACTTTGTGTCTGTGAGACATACGCTTGGTTATCTCTCCAAGCATTTTGAGAAACTAGAGCAAGAAATTCACATAACATGATGCCTATCATATTTTCAAAGATATTTATTAAAAATGTAGCTTAATTAATCGTATATCCTTTAATTAAAAAAATAACTAATAACACTTTTATAATTTCTACAATCTAGTATGTACTAAACGCATATAATATATACTTTGCTTTACTTTATGTCTCTAAGACACACGCTAGATTACGGTTCCAAACATTTTGGGAAACTAGAGCAAGAGATTCGAATAACCTGATGCTTATGGTATTTTCAAAGATCTTTATTAAAAATGTAACCTAATTAACCTTATATATTTCAAATTTAAAAAATTTAATAATAAATCTGATAAAAATTGATAAAATTATACTTATTTTATTATAAATCTATAATTATAAATCCTTTACCATTTGCACGGATAATATATATTTTAACGAATCTATTTTAATTCGAATAATTCTTATATTAGAGACAGAAATAAATCATAATCAATTTCTCACATTTAAGTGTAATAATATTAATATCATAGTCGATTTACAGACTTCGTCTGTTTGTAAGTATTCTCGAAATATCTGTTCATCAAAAGTGTCAACAGCAAGGTTCCCTTTCACATGTAAATTACGCTGAGTAAAATTTCGGAGCATGGCTTTCAAGAAGATTGAATTTTGCTTTTTTATGTTGCTTCTTACCCATTCCATGTATCCAGGGAAATAAAACCTTCTTGCTGTTATAGAGCAAATAATTTCTTTTTCGTTTACTCGTTCTTTCTTAAGAAGAAAATCCGCGAAAAGTTGAAAGAGGAACGATACTTAAGCATAATTACCACTGAAGATGGCACCACGTTGAGAGCTTGTTGCTGAAAAGTAATTCTGTTGTGACAACAAAAAAGAAGGTAGTAATGGCAAAGCCCTTTGAAAAATAGTATTTCCATTAACTATATGTCTTAATAATCGAATGCAGAAATAAAACTTGCAGATGGTAAATGTGGGTAAATGATGCTGGAATTTTATATAATTAATTTTTAAAATTTCAAATTAATCTAATCCGGAATTCCGACTTTAAACTTATTATAATTATGTTGAAAAATATTTCAGCTATTTGGAAGAAAGTAGATGAATGCATTGTTGATTTTTTTTTTTTTTTTGTCACTGAAAAAAGACTCGTTAAAAAAGGTTCTTACATCCTTGTGTCCAGAAAATTTGGTATAATTTTCAAATTTTATGAAGTTTAAAACTGAATAGAGAACAATTTCTGCAATTTAATTACTTGTAAAAAGTATTTCGTTAAGAACTTGTTGCTGAAAAGTAGTTTTTTGTAAGCAATCTGCTGTGATGTATAAAAATGAAAGATTGACCAGTAATGTCCAAGGTCTATGAAGAATTGTATTCCAATTATTATTTATCTTTAATAGCAATTGTAAAAAATAAACCATAAAAACTTATCTTTGCAAATAATGCTACATTTATATTTATAAATAATTTTAATGACATAAAATCAATCAAACCCAGAAGTTTAAATTCAATTATTATTGTTAATAATTTCCTCATTTCAAGAAAATTCTGAATTCATTGATGATATAAAAACTGTGATAAAAATATTCTATAAAATGTATCACAGCTTAATTGCCAGAAATTAAATTTTAATTTTAATTAAAAAAATTCCTTTTAATATATCGTTATTATAAAATAAATAGAATAAAACATAAAAGTTGCTATGGCATTTAATGATGAAAAAGTCCTATTAAAGAGCAACAGAATTTACACTTGCTAAGAGTAATGAACCTAAATGTAAAATGTTTCAGAATCTCACTATATTAGATAATTTATCTAAAATAAGGAGAAATGGAACTAGCTAATTAAACATTACACCAAATAAAATCATTTTTATTAAGTAGAAGAATGATTTCTTAATTAAAAAATAAAAATTTGAAAATCGCACATATTCTTTGAGAACGAAGAGTTCAATTGATGATTAGACAAGGGTTTCAGTACCCAGAAAATATTTTATTCGTATTAAAAAAATTTACATTTAATTCTCAAGAAAATAGGATTTATATTCCTTAACATTATAGCAAAAACGTTAGAAGCTATAAAAAAAAATTGAAGAATAACTATGGCATTTTGATTATTATCCGACATTGTTCAAGAAATGTTACTCTATTTCTTCATATCCCAATGAAACTCTAACTATTCTAATTTGAAATGGATTGGAAAACTTAAAAATCGATATAAACTAATAATGCTTTCAGTTTGACTTATTTGAAGTGGAAGCAAATTTATTGATATTTATGACAGTTTCATATTATAATTAGTATGCAGATGTGATGAAAATAATTATAGTAACTTCTGTAGGAAACAAACTGAAAGATTGGTTTGTCGCTCTACTGTCATTATGGGCACACTTTAGGTTAATTAGATCAGAACCTACAGTTTAACGCGGATTTCGAATCACAACTACTACTA
The DNA here is from genome assembly GCA_021605095.1 of Caerostris extrusa. Classification (NCBI taxonomy): domain Eukaryota; kingdom Metazoa; phylum Arthropoda; class Arachnida; order Araneae; family Araneidae; genus Caerostris; species Caerostris extrusa. The sequence goes on from BPLR01015502.1 coordinate 56,573, forward strand.
CACCACACCGCATCAGCGTGCCTAGAGATGAGTTGCCGCTTTAGAGTTCGGGAATGATGTGGGTGAGAAGTCTGTTTGGACTCTGTGACGATCTAGGGTCATATGAGACCGAGACCTACGGCTTAAAATGAATTCCAAACCACTAAAAACATCCATTGCCCCGCCGGGATTCGAACCTGTAGATTCCGAACCACTCACAAACATCCATAGCACCGCTAGGGATTCGAACCTGAAGCCTACGGTGCCAAAGGCCAGTGCGATAGCCGATTAGCTATTAGGCCGCCAAACTGACAAAAGCAAGGATCAAATCTAATAAAAGAAAATCCGATATTACGTACAGAAGTAAAATCAATTATGTAATTAATTTACTGTAATAATTGGAAGTAATTTCTGTAATTATTTATTTTACTTAAACATTTTAAAAATCTGTCTTGCGATATTTGATCCTACATATTTGTTCCTTTAACAAACAATGAATTAAAATTATTTATATATTTGCTATTCTTTGTTAGATACTTATTTATGCGTTTTTATTACTTATTGACTATAATCTTCTTCTTCATTTGCGTAACAGCCTAGTGGTGGGCCAAGACCCGTCTACCAACTGGCAGATTTCGAGACAGAAGATTTGTTTCTTTTTACGGGATAGGGTGGTCAGTCCTACTCTCTACATATCATATTAGACCGGGATCTACTGTTTAAAGTGGATTCCGAACCACTGCAAACATCCATGGCACCTCCGGGACTCGAACCTGAAACCTGTAGTACCAATCGTCATCAGACTATTTACTATATTACTACAGTTATTTTCAAATGCCAGATATTCATATGAGGTGATTCGCTATTTGGATAACATATAAGATCTCTGTTCAATTGGCATTGAGCCATTATAATTTAAAATTGATATAATCAAGGGTTGGGGAATTAACACTATTCTTCTTGAACCCAATGGGATATTATGGCTTATAGATTTATCATACCCATTCGCAGAGTAAACGAATGCAGTATTGCTTGTGAGATCTTTTGAACTGAACTCTTTTAATTAATAAGATCAATGCATGATCAGCAGATCACCACAAGGCTTACATCCTTGTGGTGATCTGGTATAGTGACTAGGTCTCGGGGCCACAGCTTTCAAGTTCGAGTCCTGGTGGTGTCATGGAGGTTTGGTGCGGTTTGGAATTCACTTTAAACCGTAGGTCCCAATCTAATATGACTGCAGAGTGTTGGGTGTAAGGCTGACAACCCTACTCTGTCACAATAAGTCAGCTTCACTCAGTCAAGTCATACCTCTACCTACGGGTGCTCCATCACAACAGAAGCTGCACCCCCCCCCACCTTCCCTCCTCCCAGTTTGGTCTAGGTGTTTCTGTCTACCAAGTGGGATAAAAAACAACAAAACAACAGAAATTTTTACTGCAATAAATATTTATTTTACAATTTTTAGTAGATGACTTTAGTAATTCGAATTACTTGCTAGTCAATAAATCAAATTTTTAATTTAATATTACATTTTATTTACTCAAAATAAGAGATTAAAAGAAAAATAATAACACATTTGTTAAAATATAATAATAATTTTTTTTTAATCTTGTTCTTTAATTCATCAAATGTTAAGTAGTTATAAACTTAATAAATAACATGCCGTCATTATTTAACGATTGAATACATTTATTAAATGAATAGAATCTAAGTTATTCCATCAAATTAAATTTCCAATCAGCATAAAAAAAAATGTCGACTGTTCCAATTTTCTCAGTTGAATGTGAAAACTGTTGAAAAAGCACAAATAAACTTTACAAATAAAGCCATCAAATAACACGCTAGAATAATTTCTCAAAGAAGAAGATAGATAACTCAATGATCAAACTCAAGATGAAATAACTCAATTTTCTGAGCAATACTCTATATTTAAGAAGAAACTTTCTTAAAACTTTTACGATATCATCAGCTGAAATATCATCCACCAAATAAATGGATAGCTTTCGCACTAAATGTAATTTTTTGCTGAATTTTTAAAGATAGGAAGAAATCTCAGCACTTTTTATTAAATATATTTTTTTGAAAATAAGTATACATTTCTTTTCTTCCATCAGTTTTGTTCAGCAGAAATCTTCCGTGAAATAGATTAAAGTTGTTCTTTAATTTATTTCCCTCATCCTAAGATATTTCAGGGGCATTCGTTGACCTGATGGCCAAGTGGCTAGCACTCTGGCTTTTGGTACCACAGGCTTCAAGCTCGAATCCTGGCGAGAGCATGGATATTTGTTAGGGGCCTGATGGCCAAGTGGCAAGCGCTCTGGCTTTTGATACCACAGGCTTCAAGCTCGAATCCTGGCGAGAGCATGGATATTTGTTAGGGGCCTGATGGCCAAGTGGCAAGCGCTCTGGCTTTTGGTACCACAGGCTTCAAGCTCGAATCCTGGCGAGAGCATGGATATTTGTTAGGGGCCTGATGGCCAAGTCGCCAGCGCTCTGGCTTTTGGTACCACAGGCTTCAAGCTCGAATCCTGGCGAGATCATGGATATTTGTTAGGGGCCTGATGGCCAAGTGGCTAGCGCTCTGGCTTTTGGTACCACAGGCTTCAAGCTCGAATTCTGGCGAGAGCATGGATATTTGTTAGGGGCCTGATGGCCAAGTGGCTAGCGCTTCAAGCTCGAATCCTGGCGAGAGCTAGGGGCCTGATGGGCTGATACCACAGGCTTCAAGCTCGAATCCTGGCGAGAGCATGGATATTTGTTAGGGGCCTGATGGCCAAGTGGCTAGCGCTCTGGCTTTTGGTACCACAGGCTTCAAGCTCGAATCCTGGCGAGAGCATGGATATTTGTTAGGGGCCTGATGGCCAAGTGGCTAGCGCTCTGGCTTTTGATACCACAGGCTTCAAGCTCGAATCCTGGCGAGAGCATGGATATTTGTTAGGGGCCTGATGGCCAAGTGGCTAGCACTCTGGCGTTTGGTACACAAGCTTCAAGCTGGAATCCTGGCGAGAGCATGGATAGGGGCCTGATGGCCAAGTAGTGCTCAGTGCCACAGGTTTCGGGTTCGAGTCCCGACGGTTCCATGGATGTTTGTAATGGTTCGGAATCCACTTCAACACAATAGGTACCGGTCAAATATGACCGTAGAGCGTTGTGCTGACACCCTACTCCTTAAAAAAGAAAACATCTAGACGTCTAGAAATATGCTAGCAGGCAGACAGCCTTGTCCCGCTACGGGACTGTTGCGCCACTGATGATGATGATATCCATTACTGGAATCTCATATCAGAAATTTAAAACTAATCCTGATAGCATTAATTTTTATTGTAATCTATTCTATATTTTTCTGTACTATTATTTATTTACAGAAAATTACCTCATAAAAATTAGTAATTCAGTAACTATAAAATTTATAAAAATTCCCACAAGGAATCTTGTTTGAATTTTGGTACATACTAGATCTCATTTCGAGATTTTAATAGTTCAGGGTTTCCAACTTATCCAGTGTCTCCCAAATTCAAGGAATGTTTCTGTTTGAATTTTGAGACACTCTTTATATGTGAAATCGATTTTTCATCATTTTTTTTAATTAAACATTTTTTCCAATTACGGTTAGATAACTATGTTTCTAGTTTTTTTATTAAAAGGTGAAGAATATAAAAAAAAATTTATTAATTAAGTTGATACACAAGGAAAAATATTTTTAATTATCTTTATGTAAACAATTTTGCGCCTTAAAATGTTTACATTAAGTATAATAAAGTTTTTTTCCTTTGATATATTCATGTAAGAACTGGGAAAATGTTTTATGATTATCCATACGTTTAATTATTATTTATTTATTGAGATTTCATATGTATTGATTTGCTGACGTTTTAGAATTCATTTATTTTACAAAATTATACGAGTACATTTATTTTTGTTATATGAATATTTATCTACTTATATCAGCTTGAAATTTTAGATTGGCCTTTCTAATTTAAAAAAAAAAAATTAAATATATAATTGTAATTTATAAGAATGATTGATCTGTGTTTTTTAACATTACGGATTGCATATCTGTCTATTCATGTAAAGCTGTAAGTTAAATATTTCATAACTTCTACTAATATTAGGGATAATATTAATCCCAAGAATTTCATTCAATTGGTTTTGTTGTCTTGTAATTTTCACTCATTATTTTTAAATACACCATAAGATACAGTTTCTATACAGAAAGAACTATGTATAATTTTAAAATGAGCCATAAATACACTAATGTATAATTGGAGTGAACTGAAAAGCATTGACAAGTATGAAAACAATAACATGGAAATATAGTTAGATAAAAATGCTGAATTATATAAAATATTGTAAGATATTTCAAAAGTCTATCTCCAAAACATATACTACTTTGCAAATATAAAATGTGTGAAATCATTTGTGCATTTCTTTAGTTTCAAAATAAGAAATTTTATTACTAGGACAATAATGCAGAGAATTATCAGAGGGTAACGCCAAGTATGAAGACATTTTTAAAATGAATACATCTAAATCAGGAATAAGTATTTTATCGTAAATAATTTTCACGCTGTTAACAGACGAGTTGAATTTTTCTGGATATCCAAGAAATTGTACAAAATATTCCACTCTCCCACTTTTATTCTTTTTATTTTTTAATTATTTTTTTCAATTGGGGGCCTGATGGCCGAATGGCTAGCACTCTGGCATTCGGTACCACAGGTTTCGGGTTCAAATTCCAGCTTTGCCATGGGTGTTTGTAGTGGTTCGGAATCCACTTTAAGCCGTAGGCCCCAGTCCTAATAGGATCGTAGAGCATTGTAGGGGTATTGTTACTCCGCGTCTGTGGCTTACCATCAAATTACACGCGCCCCCTGGGTAATGCAAAGTGAGTAACATCGGTGCAGCCCTTACGGCGAAGATCACGGTCTATTTGCCAGCTGCATTAGAAGAAAAAAAAATTCCAATTTGGTAATACCCTGAATATCAATTTTTTAAATTCCTATTTCGTAAAACGTACCTTCGACAATCTCGCCATTTAAATCTTTCAACCTGTAAACAATAAGTGCCTTTGTCTAGGAAGAATTTCATGTATCGTAAATAATTTTCTCGAATCAATTATTTTTTTAAATCTTTTCAAATTCATTTTTTCACTTATACGAACACTATCATTTAATTAGAATGAGGCTTGTTTTATGTTTGGTTCAACTACACCATTGTATAGATTTTTCTACACTTGGAATAGATTAGCAATGTTTACAGCAGATAGTTCCATTTTTAACGCTTCCCCATCATTCGCGATTATAGCAATAGATTAATTTTTCAATCATATCTATATACTTTTGAAAATTATATTCCGAAAAATAGTCTGCTAATTAAGGCATGAGTGCTCTGTGAAAATTCATTATTCGTCTTAAAAAAATAGATATTTACCGTCTTGAAATGTTTCTGCAGAATTTTATTTTTGAGCTCTGTACCTTTGTCTGTTTGCAAAGACACTTTTTCCCGTTTTATTTATTTATTTTTTTTATTTTTTTTTAAATATTTTTGGAAACCTTATAAATATCGCGACCCGTTTTATCCTTTAAATGTATAACCCAAGCATATTTTGAAAATACAATACAGGTGAGCAAAAAAATTTTTTATGATCATTAAATTGTTTTATAAATTGTAAATCTAATAAATCTGCCCTAAATTGTTCATCTATATCTTCAACTTTGACTCTGTTTCTCTTAAAGATTTGTGTTACAGGTTTGTATAAGCAATGGCTGGAAAATAAAATTCTGTATATCTTTAGTTTTAACTTGTTTTCCTATTGATCTAAGTAAAGCATTAATGCCTTCAAAACTGGCTCGTTCTTTAGGGTTTTTATAAAACTTCAAGCCATTTTTTCACATACAATTACAGACTAACATTTATATAAGAGAGTCAAGAAAAAAAAACACTTTAATTAAAAACATTTACTTTATTTGAAAATTCATAGTAAACATTGCTGATAGAAAAAAAGGATTGTTACAAAACAATATATTAGTAATCAAAAATATATATATATTCTGGAGATAAGAAAAACTTTTTTTTTTTTTACAGATAAGCAAAAGTTTGTTAGAATAATATCAGAACAACCATTTACATACAATTAAATTCTTAAAAATGAAATTACAATCTAGAAAAATATAAATACTCTCAGTATTCTCACATGTAAAACCCATTTATATTAGAATTTATGATAACAATGGGCAAATCGTGGCAGATTATAAATAAAGCTCTTTCAATATAAATATAATTTCAGTTCATTTAAAATTTGAAAATTTGCCAACCCCGCGTCGAATTTTTAATATGGTCACAGATCTTGTTTCCGCTGTCCGAAAATTAGATATTAGCTGGGATGTTCTTAGGAGTATTTCCTATGCAACTATTAACTATACCCCGAATCTGAGTGGTTGAGAATCTATACAAATGGCTCCCGGATGGAACAGCGAATAAACGCTCGGGCAGGAGTTTTCTGCGACCCGTTTTCTGTCTATGCCCGTGTCAGCTATTTTGCATCTGCTTACGACAGTGAAGTCGAAGCTTTACGTATTGCCCAAACTCAATTGCAGTGCCGAACAGAACAATATATTAGAGCAGTCATCCTATCCGACTCTAAGGCAGTACTTTTGGCAGTCAATTCCTCCCTAGCACCTCAATCGAACTCAGTACTTCATCGAAAAGTGCATCTCTGGTCTTGAAGAAGTTGACTCAAAAGGCAAGGATATCGTTTTGCAGTGGATTCCAGGCCATTGTGGGATTTAGGGTAATGAGAAGGCGGATTCTCTTGCCAAAAAAAGGAACAACCATCACCCAAACTTTTTGTAAAGACATTTCTTTTCACTCTATGAAATTGATGATCCGAGACTTTTTTCGGAACACTATCTGAAATCTACTTGAAGGCAACTCATCTAAAACCTGGTTTAACTATTCTAAACATCCCTGATCAGCCCAGGTTTAAAGCTGTTGCCCTTTTCAGACTCCTGACGGGCCATGATTGTATGGCCAATCATCTTTTTCGAATGAAAATATTTGCAAGCCCAAAATGCATGCTCTTCAGTCTTGGAGAGGATATGGATTCATCTCACCTTCTTGCCTGCCCTGCACTTGTTTCCTCTGCTGTGTAGGGTCGTTACTGGGAGGCTAGGGCCCTTATGGACTAAACATGTCACTATGTGATTCTCGTTGTTGTTCTCATGTTCCTTGTGTTCTTCCTTTTTTATTTATTACTTATTGTAGCCTGCCATTGGAAATAAAAAGTTCATTTAAAGCCTTTCATTCATGTTGTTAATTCAATTTTACAAATAAAACAATCACGAATAAATTGAAATATTATCCGTTAAACACTCTCATACAGATTCAGAATTTTTACTTGATCCAGTGGTTAAACACTCAAAATTACCCCATTTATCATAACTATCGTTAGGGCTTTTATCTAGTTCGTAGATCACATATTCCGTAAAAGGTATATGTCAGAAGTTTCTTTTTCATCTTGTTAAAATACTCAATTAAGATTATGCATTATACTTCATTGAGAAATACTTCCTCAGGCACAAAAGGGAATGTCATATCCATCATCTTAAATAATCACTGAATAGATGATGCAATTTTCAAATGCCCCTTTTCTCCACAATAGAAACGTCGGAATCTTCACTTCCCATGAAAGAACACAACTTATTATAGAAAGCTTAATAAATATCGGGTTTCAATGAAACGCCTGCTTTTGGTGATTGTAGTTTTCCCATTTCCATCTATAGAGTATACTCAAATATATAACTGTGAATAAGTTTTCAAAACAAATATTTGTGTATATTTGTTTTAAAAACTTATTCACAGTTATAAATACACCACTTCCTAGGTCAAACACGTTATTGTGAATAAGTAGCATTTCTTCCTCAGCAAGATGAAATTTCTTCCAACCTACTTTATTCTGAACAAATCTTTTTCATTTACAAAACATTTTTTTCCTTCGAGTGCTTACAAGGTCCTATTCGTAGCAACGAATGAATAATGCTAGACAGTCAGAGAGCTTGACTTTTAATGAAGTATATTGGCCGCGTTAGCTGCTATGCACTTTTATCTGGATGATTAACATTGAGGATGATATTGCAAGAGAAATATGGCTTGCTCAGTATATAAAAAAGGAAAAAAGAAAAATTGCAAATTTACAAATAAAACAAAGGATGAATAAAACAGATAGAGAGCTGATTAAAATATTTAGTCAAAATGTTCAATGAAGTACACGAACGTTTATTATCGATGGGAAGAGTTAGGCATTAGAATTCAGCGTAGGTTAATTAGCTAGACCATTGAGGAGCAAGTAAAGTTTGTCAGATGGATTGTTATGATGATTTGAGTTTTGGTGAAGCTCCGTGGCTGCGCAGCAACCGTGCTGGGTTGTTAGTTTTTTTTTTTGGAGTTGATTATATAGATTATCAATGTTATTGTTGCCTGCAAAAGTGTTAATAAACTCTTTAAGGATAAATATTATTTTAAAAATATCATGAGGTGTAATTTCGTCAAGATTTTGGATTAATTTAGGAAAGTTATTTTGACTTTGTATGATGGCGGAATTTTGAATAAAATTATTTTTTCCAGTAACAATGTTAGCATAAGAAACTTGCTCACTAATTTCAGAGGAGGTAAAAGTATTTCTAGGATTAATGGAATTTAGAAATGGCAGTTTTTACTTGAGGATATTTGCAACAACCTTTCCACGCCGTGGTGTGCCCAAGTTCATTACAGTTGATGCATCGTGGATTCAAGTTTTTCCTTGATGCGACATTCTTTAGTTAGGTGGTCACTACCACATTTAAGACATCTGGGAGAAGTAGGACAATTAACTGACGAATGATGAAAAATATTGTATTGAAAGCACCGAGTACTCTACTTTAAGGAGTTATTACGAAATAATTGAATTTATTAATTTGAAGTATAGTGGTAATCTTACGATGATTATCTTCACTGTTAGAGTATATTTTAATTAGCTCTCCCGATAAGTTGATTTTGATTGAATCATCATCATTAATACTATTTTGAATTATTTTCAATTGCTCTTTAACTTTATTATCAGGGATTTATAGGAGGGATTTTATGAATGATAGAGCTATTTTTGTTATCATTTACATTTTCGTTAGTATTTTTTTCAAGAATTTGGAATTTATTGCTAGTATCAACAGAGTTATTAGAAACTAAAATTATATTATTCTTAACTGTATTCTTTTTAGAAGGCTGAACGAAATCATTCCGACTATTAACATTAGATCTTTGTATTTTAAGTATGAAATGTACAGTTAATTACTGAGCAAGAGCCATAATCTCTTACCTGTTTTTCATAAGCAGTAATAGCAGTTAGGAATCCTTGTAGCTTTTTGGAGCACTTAGCATTGTAAACATCATCATTCGGGAGTATTTTGACAGCAAATTGATAGGTCTCTTTTAATAGAAGAAAGAGTCTTCTCTGATTTTCAAGTTGTTCTGCCAGTATCCGAATCTCTCACAGTTTATTTGTGCTTGTTCCTCTTCCTTGAAGATATCGTTAGTCTTAGTTGGCTTCAGGTAGACCTGAAAAGGACCCGCTCCCTCCGCGTATGTAGTGTCCATAAGTTCCGGGTTGTTCGTCAGTCGATTTATAGCGTCTGGAATACTTCCCCGGAAGGAGTAATCAATCGTCACTTCACGCTCCGCACAATCCATCTTTCGCCTCTGATTTATATCAGAATCTCATCCAATTCCAAGAATAATTCAAGAAAATAGTCCGATTCAAAAACATCGATCGTCGCCGGTTAACTCTCCAATTCTCCTTCTAAAATGAATAATGCTAGATAAAATGGTGCTGTTTTATACTAACCCTTAGACAATAGCAAAAAAATCGACACGTAACATTATTCCAATCCCCTTCTTATAACCAATCATAATTCGACACGTAAACGGATGATAAGCATTCTAATACCTCCTTCTATTTCAGAACCAATCACAGTTCAACAAATGCATTCCAACTCCTTCATTAGTCGCAATTCCAGATGGTTTGCCTCAAAAATATTTTTCACACGAGAATTTTTTTTTTTTTTTTTTATTGAAAGGCATTCTAGGCCTGGTTTGGTGTCGGTTATTGAACATTCTAGATATGAATAATGTTATCAATAATTATAGCTTAAATTACACATACGTTATCTTATTAGTATTTGAAGTTATCAGTTGCTTGCCCGGTATGGGCCTATGCCGCTAATTATAATACTAAAATCTTGGAAGATTAACAAAATATGACCATAAGACAAATAACGAATACCAACTGGTTCATGAGAAACTCTGATATTCAAAGAACCTCTCAAAAAATACTGGAAAAACTTTCAGAAATATTCTTCAATAATATTTACAACCACCACCATCCAGCCATTCAAGAGATCGAACAATATGAACTGAACTCTAATTTTTAAAAGACCTAGGAATGTTCTTCTCTAATCTATCTGAGTTCAATTTTGAATTTTTGGACCTTTTCAATTCTCATTCCCACGATATCCTTTAATCTCTGGGCATTCCCAATATTTTCATTCTTTTATGTTTGTTACCACCGGAGATGAGGCCCTGATTGGGTCAGTGACTTCAATAATCTTCAACATCATCATCAAGCTATCAGTTCTGTCATCGTGAATGAGGGGATTTCATGTCTACTCTACATTCAGAGTTTTTATTGGTGTAATATTGTAAAGGTTTTTTTTTTTTTATATCTTAAATTGTAGAGAAAAGGAATAAAATCCACCGTGTTTCCCAAATTTTTCCTTCGTTCTGATGTTTATTTAGAGATAAAATTGCGTTGGATGGATAGTCTGGGAAATTTGTTCGTGTTTCTTATCTGAATAGTCAATTGTATTGGAGATGATCACAGTGGTATGGATTTAAATTTACTAAAGCATTTTATCTGTGTAAATATATGCACTTGAAATTTTAAGGTTTATAAGTGAGAAAAAAAAGAATGAGTCAGGATATGCTTGTTTATAATATTTAAATTTTTATTAAGCGTCAAACAGAGGAATGAGCGTGTCTGAACTACTATTTGAAGATGAAATTTGATGTAAAAATTTACTATTACAATGCAGTTCTTTTGTGTAAACATCATCCAGCCATTCTGAGAAGAGTAGATATAATTGAAATAACAGTATTTGAGGAAAGCATTTTTAATTTGGATTCGGATTTTTAATTGTCTAGACTTCGTTGTTGAATTATGGAAGATTGATTAATTTTACGGATCGGTTGGGAAAACTAAATTGAACTACCAATAGAAGGCCTCCTATTATTTAGTTTATCTTTACAAAATGCTATTTTGGCAAGTATATGGAAAAATTATCTATACTGGGAAGGTTTCGTGTATGGGAAAAAAATATTTGTTGTTAAAGGTTTCATTACTTGAGATTTTCGTATGAAATGTTCCTTGCAATCTATTGTAGGATAGTTAATTTAAAATGAAATATCGTTAAAAAGAAAAATGGAAAATTTTAAGAATGATCTTAAATCTCTTTTTGAACACCACAGGGCTGCCATTGCCCCACCGAATTGAATCAGCTTACATAGCATAGCAACACCCCTACGGAGAAGGGGATCAAACAATTCGCCTTAACTGGAGCATAGATTACATCCGAGGTGAGTGCGTTTACTCCAGTTTACCTATTATCTTAGTATGAGACCTAGTTTTCACGGATTCTCGAGATGATCTCTTGGCCGTCGTAGTGACGTTGTCAGGTAGAGAAGTGAGATGTTGGATCCACTTCGCCGCCCAAATAACTTGTAAATCTATAACGAATTCTATATGTAGTTTTTTTTTGTCTAATTTCTTTTCTTTGTTGATATAGCATTAGTTAAGGAATTTGATAATTTTTGTATTGCTTGGTTGATTATTGTAAAAAAAGATGCAACTTGTTGTGTGAGAGATTCAAATGATTCCGTCAGAGATTTCATTTGCATTTCACACAGTTCTTTAATTAATGGTCGTGTTTTTATCGTATAGTCGTGGAATAATTCAGATAATTCTAACTAATTTTTTGTAACATCGTTTGAATTTTAACGATTATAGAACGTTGAACGTTTGTTTGTTGAATAAGATTCTTCATTTTTTTTTATTGATAAAGACATGAAAGGGAAATGTTTTGTATCCATTTCAGAAACTTAATTTTTGAAGTCTTTTTTTAAATTCTTTTTATATGGGTTTGCGAAAGCCTCGAGGGTTTGAGTGCTTACGTAGTACTTAGACTGCTAGAACCATCAGTTAACTTCTATTTGTTGTTGAGATACATTAAAAAATATAGAATATCGCTGATGAAGCAACATGGAGAAATCAACCGGAGTGAAAATTGGTAAGGAGAAAGCACAAATATCATTAGGAGTAATAAGAAAAAAAATTAGATCTTTTGCTGCTAAAAAAGAATTAAAAAAAATTAGTTAAAAGAATCATAAGCTTTTCTTCATTATTTGCGTTAATTAAAAGTACGGAGAGAATCAATACTAGTTATACAGAAGAAAACATTAATTATTTCTGAAACAACAAAGAGCGCTTTGTTTGCAGTATCTTGCTAGAGATTGCCAGGAGAGATGGACGGGAGGAGTTATTTTCAATCTATTATTAGCTGCATCTTTTTCGTAGGAGAGATTTGGGCTAGTAAAATTTGAATTGAAGATTTTGTTGTTGTTTTGATGGTTATGCGTCTTGAGTGGATTTAGGTTTTGGAAATTTGGGGCATCACCTATAAGCGACCACGTAACCAATATTACCCTCAACTAACATATTAAATGTCTTTAATTATTTCCTGAATTTCAGTTTTTTTTGCGGAAAGGTTGAAATCCACTTTTTTAGACATCTAGGTGCTGAACTGCAGTTATTAGAAATTTGATTTAAAAAATTACATTTAAAGCACTGAGTTGCCCCAGGCTTCTCCACAAATTTTTCAATGGTATCAGTTAGGTAAAGAAGTCTATTAAGATTACAGATCGTTTCACAAAATAAACTCCTGAAAATTTAACTATTTGCCAAAAAGGAGCTTTTTTTTTTTTTTTGCTTAGGATATCAGTATTAAATTGCTTCAGTAAAGCCATTTTAATTTCCTCTTTAGTAGTATAAAGGGGGTTTGGTTTGTCGCTCTACTGTCCTTTTTTGCACACCTTGGGGCTAATTAGACCGGGACCTACAGTTTAACTTGGATTCCGAACCACTAACATGCCGCTGCCAGGATATGAACCTGAATCCTGTGGTACCAGAGATCTAACCAATTGACCAATAAGCCGCATATTAAGGGGGAGATCTTTAAGAATAACTTTAAATGGGCGGTCAGTTTTACTAGTAATAGTGTAAAAATTTAAAAATTAATTTTTAAGGAAATTGATAACTTTGACTTTATCATTGTTATCAATTAGGAAATATTTTATATATTCATCCGAAATTTTAATAATACTGCTACCATTATTTAAATGATTAATTTATCTAAGTAGTTGTTTTAGATTATCAGTTTGGCGGGTCATTATTGGGGGTAATCTTTGGGGCAGACTTTTAGAAACAATTCCATCAGAAGAAGGTTGATTATTAAAATTATTCGAATTTATTATTAATAAGAGTGGAAGTTAGATTATAAGTTTCAGAAGATTTAACAGTAAGTCTTTTAGGGGTTTTCAAAGGGAATTTCCTCAATATGAGTACGTTTGTTAGAAGAAGGGTAATAGGGACAATTAGTAACTATGCAGTTACCAAGCGATTTCATATTCTCCACTACTTCAAGTCCATGCAATAACGGTTCATTCAATTTTTTGTCGATAGCTTCTTGTATTGTCGGTTCTTGAAAGCCTTCATTAGGATTGTTTAAAATGTCCATAGTAGATTAAATTTTTTTAGTTGAGTTGTCGTATGTAAGTTACGATATTCTTATACTATCTCAATGCATTTCCGTTCCACTTATGCAAGATGAAAAATCAATGTCCTGAATGGATCTTGTAGTTAGGTCAGCAGTTGTAAATGCAGTTTGGAAACAGTAGAGTGGGATAAAATATCCGTTCTTTAAGTTCTGAACAGAACATGTCCATGTTCCATCGTTGGAGTCAGTAAGAGTCATTTCTTTCACCTTATCAAGCGGTTTCTTGCCCTTATGAACAAGGGGAGAAGTGGGAAAAAGATAACTATAATTATGTGCTCAGAATTCTAACGACCTTATGCTCGAAAGCCTCCGTGTTGAGCATATTTATATAAATCATTTTAAAAGGCATAAGTAAGGGCAAATCCTAAAATTCTCTCATCTAGTAATATTTTTGCACTTATTTGAATATGTAAAAGAAAAGCAATTTCTACACTTTCGCGGGTTAGCAGTGAATTATGCTTTTTTTTTTTTTTATACTAGCATGCTAATTTTAGATAGTATAATGTTATGCATGGATATGAGAAAAGGATGCTATTGCTTTGGTTCCAATTGTTTCTTAAAGCGATATAGTTCAAAGAAGTGATGACCATTTTCTCATATTGATAAATAGTTCAGTGTTCTTTATTGAAAAAAAGTGTAATTAACATTCTAGTGATGGCTTTGATTTGATGGTTCATAGATAAATAGTTTGATTGTTAACAGTTTGAGCTGTGTCAACATTCTGTGATAATTGCAAATCGCTAGATATGGAAAATGCATAGATTGTTTGAAGTGATTAAGTTAATCATTTTGTTGTCTTTCTGGGTTTTGGCAACTGTAAAATCAGAAATGGGCTATTTTAAGTGGCAGAATTCAGGTCTAAAATGAAATAATATTGACTGGTGAAGTAAAAGGCCAAGATGGAAGAGAAGAGGATGTCTATTTTAGGAATTCTGAGTTTTTGAGTTCTCCGCTGCCAAATCTTGTTTTTGAGTCAAATTAGCATTCGCTATTAGGTGTTTGTCATTTCAAATTGGTTCGTTACTCCTTTTTTATGGCAACTCTCGTTTATTTGATGATCTGTCCGGATTTAGTTTTGAATGTCTTATCTGTCCATGATCATGATCAGTGCACCACAATTTTTTGGGAGGCTATAAGTACTTCTTGCTGTACTTTTATACAAGTTTATTTAATTTGATAATATTTATAAATAATATTTAATTTTATGTTTATTAATTTGTGTATTTAGTGATTAGAATTTTAATCATATTAAGCCTAAAAAATTTCCTTAATTCTTTAGCATCTACATTTAATGCATTATTTAAAATTTAATCTGTTTCGATGCAGGAGTGAGGAGAGCAAGGAACACTAAATTTAGAGCTGCTATTATTTTTTCTAACAGATAAAAAAAAGTTGGCTATTCATGGCAGTATCTGCTATGATGTAGAAAGTCCCTCTTTAGATGAGCTGTATTCTACACTGAACAATCCTATAATTTTAGGACAAAAGGATATTTTTTTTTAGACAACAAAAGGATATTTTTAGGACAGTTTTAGACAATTTGAAGGACAAAATAAAAAAAAAAAAAAAAAAAAAAAAAAAGAAGATCTTAAGTTGTAAGTTCTTACTAAAATATAAAAAGAATAACAAAGGAATTGCACAATTTGGTGAAGAGTCCAAAAGCAGACATTATCACTGCTTTAGTTAGCTTTATTAATTACATCCTACAACTCTTAGATTATTACATTTATATTCTAATTATCGTTGCCATTAACCTTAAAATATAAGTCGAAGATGACGTGCGTTCTTAAGAACTTAAAAAAAAATTAATTAATAACTATTTTAGATAATGAATTATTGGCGGCTATTTATAATGTTATAAATCAGTGCACATTTTACATCTGATGAAATACTGATGTCTCTCCTTTTGCATTAAATTTAATATTTCTATGTTTGTTTATTATAGAAGAACAGCCTTTATATTTTTAGAATGGCAACAAATTTTAAGTATTGTCAATGCTTCGCGGTTTGTGAAATAAGTTTTGTATTGATGAATAAATGTTATAAATAAGCTGTAAAATTAAGTATGGTAGTGTAGTGCATTATGTATCATATAAAGTTTATCCAATAATTTTGGATGTTAATTCCATGTGCAGGAATATTATATCTATGAAAGTTTTTAATTAAAAAAAAACATGAAAAATAAGACATGATTGTGTATTGTAATAGAATGTTAATGTGCGCAAATTATTCGTAACATCTAAAACAATTTTTCTTTACAATAATATTTGTGAATTAAAGTGTTATACATTCAAACTTCGAAATGAGTAATTCTGACAAATCTACCGCAAAGGGAAATCCAGGTAAGTTTTATTCTCAACGAATAATTAGTCATTTAAGTGTTAATTTGGATAATACCTTGTTGTTTATCGAATACAAATAATTACTTACTTTATTTGTACGAGGATTTTTTGATATCGAGTCGCCAAATGGAATTTCTTCTTTTCTATTTTATTCCAATTGCATTTCAGTGTTAACTTTTAGGTATTGGATTTGGGCTGTAAAACCAATTACTGAATGTTGGGTAACAATCGGGTTATGTATTGTTTTCTAACAGCTTTTTTTTTTTTTTTTTCATTCGTTTAACATCAAATTCGAAATTCTCAGTGAAATGTCTTTCTTTTTTATAAAGTTCTTGAATTCTCTAGAATTTTTTTTTATCTCAGTATCTAAAGTGAAAATGGATAATATGCAGTCATTTTGAATTCTCTTTTCATTGTAGTTAGTATTGTTTGCCGTTCTTATTATATGGTTGTCTGGAAATATAATAGACTAGAATGATCTTCAATTTCAGGTCATATGTGTAAACAGAAATTCTCTTAATTATTTGGAATGTTGAAGTAATTTAAAAATTATTCAATGCTGCATGTTTGGGAAGACTTGATTGAAAAAATTTGCAGGTTCTTCCTGTAGAAATAACAAGACTTAAATTTGCATGAAGGATTAATCAGTGTAATATAAAAAAATGGAGAAAAAAAAAGCATACTATTTCACGACATTCATTCAAAATAACTTGTGGTTCTCTTATTCACATATGAGTTTGTGCTATATTCATGGAATAGCTTATGACTAGTTCCATAAACTTTTAACTGTGTGGATATTGCTGACAAGTTAAAATAATGATGACAATAAGTGGATGTGATGGTAAATTGGGAGATTTTTGTAGAAAGATTTGAATGAATCTTATGAAAGATGACGATTCTGGTGGACCTGGAGTAATTGCATTAAATAAAAACATTTTTGGGAAATTTTGAGATGTTAAAATATTATGCAGACTAAGTATACAAGATCATTGGGAATTTAGAGTAATGAGGTGAAGATCAAGCAAATCTTTTTTGTGAAATAGAGGATCACTTAAATGAATTCTTGTTAGATATGTATAAAAAAAAAAAAAAAAAAGGACGGGTGGCCCATTTTTTTGTTGAGGTTTGTATATTTATTTAAAGAATGAAGGCCTTTATTCATGAAACTCCTTCATTTCATTCATTTAAAATGTTGTGAAAATCCTGAGATAGGGCTGATATATATATATATATATATATATATATATATATATATATATATATATATATATATATATATATATATATATATATATATATATATTTGTTGTTGTTGTTCTAATGCAGCTGGCAAACACTTAGACAATTGCTTTTGATGCCTTAAGGCAAACACTGCACCAACGTTACTCACTTGGCACTACCCAAGAGGTGCGTGTAGCTTGAAGATAAGCTATGGACGCTGAGTAATAATACCCGATACAAATGTTATAGAAGACATAGTTTCCCATAATGCACAAATTCTGAAGAAGAAAATAGAAAAATGCATTAACAGTATATTGGTCGCTATCTGCTGGAATTTGTTGGAATTTATGCACAAGAAAGGTTTTCAAATTGTTGTTTAATGTACTTCTGTATGATGCATATAAAAAAACTATTCACCAAAATTGACAGTCTAATTTAATCTGATGGATAATAGTTTTCAAATAAAATTCTGTTATTTGTCTATTAACTAAACTTATTTCTCAAAATTGTTGCTGACGATTTTTACATTTTGTCTTGAAACGTTCCAGATATTGCACAACTTTATCACAATTGAGTATAATACATTTAAAATTATATAATCATAGAAATGAAAAATAGTTTAAATGGATGAAAGTTTTGTTTATAAATATTAAAGAATAACAGTGGCCTTGCCTTTTTGTTGTTGTAGGCTTTTAATAGTTTATGTTGGGAAAATTATAGTATATATTTTTTTAGCTATCAATAATTGCTATTGAAGAAAGCATTGTAAGTGTGTGTTTTATTTTGGATAGCTCTAAAGCATGTAGAAACATTGAATTGATAGTAGCCGTCATGAACACTTTGCTGTCAATTGTTATTACATTTTTATTTGATCATAAACCAAATGCTGCACACTAACAATATATGGTGTGGTGTAGAATGGGTAAACAATAGCAAGCTACTGTTCATTAACATTTAATCCATATTTGTCCCTTTACACTATTTATACCAGAAATTGAACTATTTACAGCAATTGTGAAAAATTTTAATTTTATATCTGTTTTGATTTATATTTGTGGTATTATTTAAGAAATATACTAAATAGAAATGAAATTCTGCAATTCTTTTTCATATCCATTATTTTTTTGTATTTTATTTCTATCGTATAATTTTTCTGATAAATTAATTGGCAATTATTTGATGTCTGGCCGAAAATAATTCCTGTTAATTGAAAAATAGTAAAATTCTTTGTTGTTCTTTACTTGTTTTTTCCAATTCACAAATTGCTTGTTTTACTGTTTTTTTTTATTAATTTTATAAAATTATTTTAAAGATATTCATCTCATTTGCTGTGACAGGGTTGTATTTAAGTCGGATGCAAGGCATAGCTTGGTATACAAAAGTCCCTAAGATCTTCTATAATTTTTGTCACAAAACTACCAGTACAATTACAATGTAATTGCAGCTTAATTTAAAATGTTTAAATTAAGAAAAACACTTTGTATAAAAAGAATTTTAAGAGCAATAATAACAAAGTTTATCTTAATATCTAAAAATTAAGTAATAATGAAATTATCAACTTTCTCCTGATTGAAATTCACTTCAATTTAAACAGCTTATTCCTTTAGTAGATCCTTAGTTAGATATAATTTGATTTATATCCTGCAAAAAAAAACAAAATGATTTTATGTCTGTTTTTCTGTGCATTGCAATGCTTTTTAAATTCTGCCAAGTAATAATTTAAGTAACTGCCTTAAGTAACATTTTATGTTGCTTTCAATCTAAATTCATGATTTATTTGGGAATGACCTTTTCCTATAGTGTTTCTATTTTTGAATTTTAGAAAAGTATAGAATGATTATATGATGAACAAATTTTTGTCTTTCAGACAATCTTGGGTCTCTCTTAGCTATTTTAAATTATAGAGGAAATTCAAGAATTTGGCCTTTAATTATGCACTTCATAGATTCTTTGAGTTATCACTCACTTTCACAAGTACATTAGTAGATCTCCTCTAAATTGATCTAAATGCATAATATTGTTGGATACTTTTTCTGTAATTACATTTGTACTTATCAAACTTGCCTTCATCTATTTTAACAATCATCCAATTTGTTAATATCTAAGTAATTTTTACTCAATCGGAAAAAGATAGAATTAAGATTATAAAGTTAATAATTATTTTTGCTTAGACAATAATTTATTATCTAAGATCAATTCTAGATTCTTTACTTATGAAATTTTCTTTCTCAAATTTAATTGTAAGCACATGGCATTTCTGTCTTTTAATGGTTTTTAAAAGGTGGAAAAAAAAAAAATCAAATCATTAATCCTTGAATTATTTTACAGAAATTAAATAAACCTTAAACATAAAATCTTATAAAGTTTACTTAAATCTGTCAGTATAGATCTTGTACAAATTTTGATATGATCTTTTACAGACTAGGCCATGACAAACAATTTTTACGCAAGTCCTGAAACATTGTTAACTGCTGAAGGGCAACATTGCATTTAGAGAATGGTATCTTTGTATATGTATCCGAGTTTCCACTAAAAATTTTAACTAATCGTGATGCAATTTTTTTTTTGCATATTGTTCTATGTTTAAAAAATATTCGTAATATTTTAAATAAATCATACATATTGATTGTTATAATTTTTTTTTAATTGTTCAGATTCGGATGCAGATCCTTTAATTGAAATTCCAAAAATAACTGGAAATGAATTAATTAGAAAATCACAAATTTCAAGTAAGTAAATATTTAATTTTTTTCATTTAATATTGTCAATAAAAATATTGCTTAAAACAATTAATATAAGTATGTAAAAGTTAAATTTTTATGAAATATTAAAGTTAATATTTTTATTGCACTTATTTTCCATATCTGCTATTGGGTATAAAGGATTTCATGTGACTAACCTGCATGTAACATTACTGCATTTGGGTGTCTAAATTACAAATGTAATTCAATGTTAAAATTCAAATTTAAACAAAATAATTGTGAGATAAATTTTTATTTAATTGAAATGGCAGCCCCCTTCCTTTTAACACTGCCAACCCATCTTCCATAAGTAAGTCTGATTCGCTCATTCCCTCTTATGTAATCCTGCTATCATCACTGAAGATTTATTTAACTTGTGTAGAATGCTGTAATAACATGGAATTGAATATAATTTGTCTGCAATTTGTATATAAGTAGCACAATAAAGTATGTTGTTTCTTCATTTTAATGTATCCATAGTAAGTCTGACATAAATCAGATTTATTTTGATATCTTCATAAATTAAGTTTCAGTAATTTCAAATGTATAATTTATATTTACAATGAAATCCAAAATTAAGGAAGAAATTCTATTTTTTTCTTACAATTTTTTCATGTTTAACTTTTCCCAACTTGTTTTCTAGAGATGCTAATTACTTCATAAAAAGTAATAAAATTTCTGATTAATTATAAATTATGGAAAAACTTGTACTTTTTTTATAGGAATTTTTTAAATTCATTTTTATTTATTTTTTTTCAATTTTGCATAAGGAAAAGACCTTTATTGCAATTAAAATATTTTCAGCTATTGTAAAAAAAAAAATAGAAAACTATGTTTACTTAAAATTTTTTTTTTTAATAATTAACATTCATTTTTATTCAATCTGCACAAATACATATGCTGCTTTTAGTGTATTTTTCCTTGGTTATTTAAAAGATCAGTTAGTCTGTAAGATCTTGACTTAAAAGAAGAATAAAATGTAATAGACAAGTTAAGTGAATATGTAAGCTTTTAACTATAAATATTCATGCAGTTTTTTTTGTATTTGTATTTTTTTTTTTATATATGTATGTTTGCAGTTTGTCTCAAATAATTTTAGTGCAAGTATTGGTAGTGTTGAGCCTTATAATCCTATTTTAATTTTTTTAATTCCTGCATTATTTTATAATATAAAAGTTGCAGTTGTGCAATTCTGTTGATATGAATTCTGTGGTAAAATTGAGGATCCTTTTGATTGAAAAGTAGTGGTGTGTGTATTCTATTAATAAGCATAAAAAAAAAAAAAAGCTACTAAAAATTGTTAAATACTACTACTAAGTCTCATTTGAAGTTGGCATATCTTTTTTTCTTCTTTTTTAAATTGATTTAAGCAGTCTGTTAAAATACATTCATATTTTCAAATAACAGAAGTTCTTTTTATGTTTAAATAAAACTTTTTCAGTTGTTTTATAATTCATTAAAAAATATTTTGGCATTTTTTTTTTCCCTCATGGGGAAATTTAATCAGTACCTTTTCTGTCATGCTAATTACCTTTGTCTTTCAGATTATTAGTTTGGTTATATTGAAACATCCCTTACTGAATTTCTTGTGGCTTAATGATTTCTTTAACAGCTCAATATAATTTTCGATCTCTGAATTTAAATTGTTATGACTTGATCATTATTTTGATCAATTGAAAACTACTTTGCACATCATACTCAAATATATTGATCTAAATTTAAACATTATTATTAATTAAAGAAATATCTCTGGATATAATAAAAATTATCTCAGATTAAATCATTAAAAATTATGTGATTATAAATATATGTGTGCATTTTTTTTTTTCAAAAATGGACGTTACTGGAATGGTTGTCAGATGTACATCATGTCTTAATCAAATTAACCATCATGATCCTGATAAAGTGAAAAAACACATTCGTTTAGGGGTACTTATTTGCGGTGTAAGTAAAATAAATTAGGAAGAATTTTTATTAAAATAGTTAATATATTTTTTTGCATGAAATATTAAATTATTTGCTGTATATATATGAAAGGTAGAGAAAGATTAAGATATTGCTAATGATATTGCTTTAAGATAAGATAATGAAAAAAATATCACCAATGCATATTTAATTTTTTTTTCAGATAAAAATGATTGTTTATCTAATATGATGATATCATTTAGTCTGCTATTGTCAGTTTTAAAATTATATCATCTCTATGTAATTATATTATCCTCTTCTTTCATAAACATATACAAGAGTGCATTTAATTTTACATTATAAATGTTTGCTTTTTTATAACTTTTTTATCATGTTTAAAATTTATATATCATTGTTGCTACTAAAATTATTTGTTCAATAAAAAATGTATTAAAAATGTTTAATTTTTTTTTCTTGATGGTATTTACATAGAAATTTTTTTTTTTCTTCTTATAGATACATATTAGTAGAATAAATAATACATCTACTTTTTAATAAATAAATATTTTATGGCTTCTATATAAAGGCAGTTGCACATGAGCACCTTTAAAATGCGAGTTTCAACCAAAACATAGATTTTTGTTATTTTTTTTAAAAGCTTTCTAAATGTCTTCACAGTTTGTTTTTATCATTTTTAGAACCAGAACTGTTAAGTTACACTTTTCTTGAAGATGACGTTTTGAACAAGTACATATTTTCTTAGCTCGAAACCATAGTTTCATTATATTTAGCTTTAATATTTTCTCAATATTGATTGTAAAATTTATTCTAATGTAAAGAAAAATATTATTTAATGTTCACCATTTAAAAAATTTAGACAACACTTGATTTAGTAAGGAATCTGGCTTCAAGTTTTTGTTAGTAAGTTTGTTTACATTTGCTGTTGGGCGTTATTTTCTAAAATTGTTTAATAATTAACTTTTTCAATATCTTAAAAATAGTCATCCTTTTTTAAAGGTTTTAATTTTAATTATAATAAAACATAGTAGTAGATGAAGTGTTGCTGTTTGTGAATCAAAATTAAACTAGTTATTTATGAACATGAACTTTTCTAAGTTTAAAAACTGTAGAAATTTTTAAAAATATTTAGTAGATTATTATTTCAATGGCTGAGTGTTGAATTGTATTTCATTAAGAATTCTTCTGTACTTGTTCTCGCATATCACTGTACTATATAAACAATATGATTTTTAAAAAAAAAAAGCATACATTTTTAAAAGTGTGCAATAGAAGCAAGTAATGCAATTATTTAATTTAAGGATAACATTAAAAGTTTCTAAAATGTATTGTAAAAGTTGAAATTGAAAATCAAGGACATTTATTTTAAAAACTTTTTTTTTATTTGACGACATAAAGAATTAGAATATTGAAGAAAAATTCAATACTAGTTGATAAACAGTCCAGGCAAGTTTGAAGAGATTTAAAGGCGAAATTAAAAAGGATAAAGAAAAACTTATCAACATCATTTGTACATTAGTATTAGTTCTCATTTCCATGTTGATTTTAATTATTTTTTATTGGAATTTTTATGCAATCTGTAATCTCAAAAAAAAAAAAAAAATTAATATAAATATTTCTGATATAAATGTTTTAAAATTTCATATAAATGTTTTTAAAATTTCATATAAATGTTTTCCTTAAATATGTAAAGGGAAAAGAGCATGGAAATTATCTTAAATTCATAAATTATTTTTATTTTAGTTAAACTAAGAATCTATGTTTTTTAAAAATATTGTGGGACCAACATTTTAAAAACAAATCTGTAACTAAAATATAGATTTAGTAAAAATTTATTATCTATATAATGATATTACTAATAGAAAAATGCAAAAAAATAAACTATTGGTTTGTTTTGAATTTTCATATTTTACAACTATTTAAATCATTTGTAAAAGGCAAAATATTTTAAATCTAGAACAATAGATGTTATAAAGCTTTTTTTTAATAGAAAAATTCTAGAAAAAAAGGGTCCAACAGATTTTCAACTCTTTTTTCAAAGCAGAGCTGGAAAAGGTTCAGAACTTTAAGCAAAATAAAATTTATTTTTTTAATAATAAGAATGTGAGCTGGATAATTCAATATCATTTTAATACATTTACATCATTTTTTAAAGTAATATTTTATTTAAAAATTGTTTTTAGCTTTTTCTTTAAATGAACTTTTAAGCATTTTTCTATGTACATAAAATACCATAACACAAATCATTCTTATCTAATTGTTTTAAAAATTTTTATAAGTATTTTTAATAAATCTTTATATAAGATTAGATTTTTGGAATGATCCTAGCTACATAAGTATTTATTTTAATTGTTAAACATGGGACTTCATGTACATTTTTTCAAGATGTTTTTGCTTATAGCATTAAAAGCAGCACAAAAACATAAATAGTTTAAATATCAACTTGTGAGAGATCTTTTCCCCTTAAAATGTTATTACAAATAGATATAGATTTATAAATTTTAAAAATTTTAATTTGCTTTTTAAGTTATGCTTTGTAACAGTATAAATTTTTAGCTATTTAACCTTTATTTTAATGGAAATAAAAAAAAAAAAAGAATGAGGAAATTTTTTTATGTGAAATCCTAAGTTTTTAAATGTAGTCAATCCAAAAATTTATACAAAGTTAAAGTATTTCAATAATTTCAAACAAATTCCTTCACAGGTGTCCGGGTAGTTTAATATATGAAAGTTTAAATTGTAATACATATTTAACATAATTTTATACAATTAAATTTCATTTAATCACTTTTTTAAAATATTGAAACCCTAATAAGTTAAATAAATGTGTGTAAATATTTAGTAATTCTTATTTGTGTACATTTATTGAAAAGTAATACTTATTTTAAAAACTTTTTTTATCTAAATTTTTTAAAGCTATATTTGTATTGTTTGCAAATTGATGGTAACCTGCCTTTATCAGCATGAACTAATACAATGCATTTTGCATCACATATCAGATTGCTTAAAAATGACAATGATTCTTCCAAAACAGAATAAACTACATTCTTGTTTTAAGCCGACCATTTCTTCTAACTATTCATTCTTTGCTAAAAATTAAACCTTTGCTAAAATTCACCTTATCCATAGAATATTATTTATTCTCCTGCATTCTTAGATTATTAATTTAATGTAACAAAGATAATTTTACCTATTATATATAACTTCCAATGTTAAGACATTGTTTTTGATTAATTTTAAAATTAAAAGTATCTTTAAATTTTTTTGTTACTATGATAAGTAATTGAATTTATAAAAAGTTTAATTTATTTAGTGGTTTTGCTTCATTATTTTTTGTGTGGGTACAGAAAGGCAAATTTTTAATTTATAGAAAATATCTACGATATAATTTTAAAAAAATGCAGCATAGTTACCCGACTAGAACTCTGAATTGGCTCAGGATAATTGTAAATAAATAGATTACAAAATATTTTTCCATGAACTTATATTCAGATTTTTAACAATTAAAAGTTTTATTACACTCATTATTTTGTAATAATATTATATATATATCCAGCCAAAAATTGTAATAATTTTTTTAGTTTAACTGCACTTTATATATTCATTTACTCACCCTAACTTGTGAATATACAAGAATTTTTTAAAGCTATTAAAATTTTTTTCATAATATTAAAAATAATAATATAATTTGATTTTTATTTGGTATTTTTTTATTTATTATTATCATTTGTATATTTGATTATTCATTACTATTTTTAAAATTTCATTTAAAAAATAGTAATGAATAATCGTATTAAATTAATAAATATTCGTATGAATATTATTCATACGAATAGAATTCGTAAGGAATATTCGTATTAAGTAATTGTTTATGATTATTTGTTTCATTAATTGGATTACTTTTTATTAGCTATGATTTTTTTATTTTATAATTGGCAAGTATCCTTTGAGAAAAATGGTTTCAGCTAATGGAAATGTACCCTTAAATCTTGTTCTTCTACAATGGTAGTAATTAAATTTATTTTTAGAAAATCAGGAATCCAGTTAGTAACAATTCCGTGCTCCTTGTTTTATCTTGTACTTTTTATTAATAAATAAAAGCAATTATTCTGAAATATTTTTGTATGAAAATATTGTATAATAATTGTTACGAACTATTAATTTTATATATATATATTTATTTTTTTAGGAGTGTTATACTTTTTATGGAACAAGTGAGTTTTCTCAAGATGAGTCTGGCAATTATAATTACTGTACATGGTGTGGTAATGGAGGAAAACTTTTCCTTTGTGACTTTTGTCCCAATGTTTTCTGCAGTACTTGCGTCCGTCACAATTTTGGACGTTCAGCAATGGCTAAAATTAATAAAGAAGGCTTTTTAAATGCTACAGTTGTGAGCCGTCAAAACTCAAAACTAAAGTAGCTTATTGTGATTTAATTATAGATTATTGTAAGAATGCTGAAAAAAAGATAAAAAAAAGTTCATTATTAGATTTGGATAAGAGTGGTATCTTAAATCGACCTGAAATTTATGACTGGGTCTTGCCATCAATTGATGCTGTGGGGGACTCATGTAAGAATTTACACAAAAGTCTAGAAAAATTAAAAAGTATTGGTATGTCCCGCTCAAAGAGTATCAAACATGTTATCAAAAAACTTGAAGAAATAGTGAATTCCCATAAAGTAGATTTGAATAACGTAATTAAATCATTATGTCATAAGTACGTTACATATTTAGAGAAGACAAAGTCTGAAAATGAGAACGAAACAGATCTTAAACAGAATGGCATTTCTAATAAGACAAATTTAGATATTGATACAGAAAAAATAAATTCTGCAATTGACACAAATGATGAAACAAAAGTTAATAATAAACTGGCTGATTCTGATCAGGGCAATCAAGAAATGAATAAAGATGAGTCAAAGATGGAAGTTGATAATAAATCTGAAGTCATTGATGCAAATTATCAAGCTAAATTAGCACTATTAAATGAATCTGATAGTGATGATTCTTTTACGACTGGAGCTCTTCCTATCGATGATGTTATTTCTAATTTATATTCTGATGATGAAAAACCAAAAACAGAAAAATCAAAAGAAAGTGAATCGAAAGTTGCCCGTGGAAAGATCAGGACAATGAATAATGATGCAGAAAAAAATAATAGAAAAGTAGATAATGATTTAGCAACAACTGACAGAAAAATGGATAACGGTTTAGTTACAACTCCAATTATTAGTAAAACAGCATCATCATCATCTGAATTGGATTCAGACGATGCAGAAATTGGTATTATGAAAAGTAAAAAGGTAGGGAAAAAACCAGTAAACAGAAAATTAGCATATCTAAGCTCTTCAGATGCTCAAGCTGATTCAGAAAGCTCAATTTACATTTCTTCTGATGATGGAAAAGTGAAAAAAAAAGTAAAAAAAAAAGTAAAACGTCTTTCTAAACGAAAATTAAGAGGACCTAAATCGGTTGTCACTTTAGATGACCCAAAGTTATATTTTAAAACAAGTGTGAAACTTGAAAGATGTGATCATTTAATACCTGAAGGTGAAACTACTATAACATTACCTGTAACGTTCTTATTAGAAGAACTTGATAGACAAATGCATTCTCTTTGTAAAGAGCCTAAAATGAAAGAAAAATCAGAAACAAGTCCATCTAAAAGTAAAAGTAAATCTAAAGAAACTCCAATGAAAGCTAAAGGTAATATTTTAAACATAATCTTAATTTTTAAAAAAAATAGATGTTTTTAATTGCTATTTCAATATTTATGTTTGAAAATATATTTGAAAAATTTAATTTTCTATATTAATCATGTACAAATATTTTTACATTTAATTTTATAGCATGGAAATACTATGGTAGTTGTAAAATCTGAATTTCCTATTTATCAAATGTGAATAATCAATTCAACATACATTTTCGGACAATGCATTTTTGATTAACATATTTTTACGGCTGCCATCTATACAAATTAGTCCGACTCTGAGCCATATGGGAATTTTTCTTTTACTTACTTTTTTTTTTTTTTTGTAGATATTCAAAAACTATAAATTGACATGTTAAGATGGTTAAAAGATTGTTTCCCTGATTTAATTTCTCCGAGGCTTTAAAAGTATTTTTAAATATTTTTAAAGATTCATTAATTTACTAAAGTATAAAAATGCTTTGCTTTTTTTGCTCTTTCTAATATGTGTATATATTTAGACTATAAATTGAAAGTGTAATAGAAATGCATATAAACCTAGAGAAAATTTTCTGGAATATCACACTCTATCATTTCTGCAGAGGAATATCTAGTTTCCCAACGAGTCTGCATCCCTCAAAATAGTGGACCGCTCTACATGAAGTGTTTGCTTTGCCTTTCTTTTTTGGTTCCCTTTACTTCCCAAGAAGAAGGTTAATAATATGCTATAAATACATTTACATTCCCTGAAAAAAATGAAACCCAATTCCTTACATTTGTCTTGAAAGTAATAGATGCTGCTTTTTCAAAGCTTTTTATTCTTTCTGCTTTCCTTTAATACTGAGGAAAAGATTTCCTATTTTACTAGGAGTAATTTCTGTATTTTTATAAAGAATTAGATTAAATAATGACATTATTAAAATGAATACTTTTAAATCCTGAATTCTAAATAAAATATCTGGAGCACTTACATTGCTGACTTTATCTAGAATTTTTCACAATTATGTTAATTAGTTAATTTAATAATAATAATTGAAATCAGTAAAAACTTTGAATTTAATGATGAAAAATAAGTATGGGTATTAATTTTGCCTAGCACTAATAACTGGTATATGCTTGATCTTTACTTCATTTCCATACGTGATTTAAAATTTTTTGTAAATGCTGGAATTATATATATACTACTGTGTCCAAAAAGTAAGACCAGTTTCCAATTTAAATTTCTTGGGCATATGGTATTTCAATTTGTTTTCTTTTTTTTTTAGGTTGTTGGCACTGTTCTTGACATCTGTGTGAAATTCTACATCAAAATATTCATTAGTGCTTGAATTACGTCTGGTTTTGTGAGATACTAAAACTGATTCCTGCGATTTTTAAATGTCTCTTCAATCGACTCAAAACAGTGTCCAAGGAGTGGTCTTATGAGTTTAGGGAATAGCCAGAAGTAGCATGATGCTAAATCAGGGGAATACGGTGGTTGTGGAATGATATATGATATGGGTTTCATTTTTAGTGGAAAAGTCATGGAATCAATGCAGTGTGAGCTGGCGCATTCAGTGTTTTCGGTACCAATCAAGATTTGAAGCCCAAAACATCTTTTAAAATGGAATTTTAAAATTCCAACATCATCAGCAATGTCTCTCATTGTAAATCGACTATTTGCAAGCTTTAATTTTTGGACATGATCTTTGTCGGTTGAGGTTGGTCGACCAGAGGGCTGTTCGTCTTCAACGCGTTCTCTGCCTTCTTTGAACTGTTTATACGACTTCTAAATATTTCTTTCTGATATAGGAATGCTCACCAAGTGCCTTCTGCAACATTCTATATGTTTCTGCAAACAAAATTTAATTCAAGTTCTTTGCTCAATTAATTCAGACATTTCAAAAATTGCTGGAATCAATTTCACACATATGTCAAGGGCAGTGCCAGCAACGTAAAAAAGAAAAAACAAAAATTGAAATTCCATAAGTGTAGGGAATTTTAAATTGAAAATTGGTCTTACTTTTGGACACAGTAGTATGTTGCAAGAATTTTAAATTTGCATTTAAAGTTTTAACCATTGTATATGTATTTCTTATGAGATTCTCGCAGGATCATTACTGTTTGTTACATTTATACATTTCTGAATGTTTCATAAATTTGATTCACTATATTTATTTAGTGTTTCTGCATCGAAAATGTTTGTTTTGTAATGTGCAATAAAAATTTTAAAAAAGTGTGTTCTAAGTAAAAAAAAAATTATCAATTAAATTTTAGACAAGGTCCATTTAATTGAATTGTTTTTAAATAAATGCATTTATTATTATTTAAAATATTTTTATATGGATTTTTCATTTGTTTTTGAAGCTCCTCAAAAGATGAAAATTGAGTCAAACAGTTCTAGTTCTATTTGCCTGTCATCAGATGAAGAAGACGAAACAACCAAAAAAGTATGCAATTTTTGTTTTCTGTAGAAATTCTTCATTGTTTCTTCTAATTTCAAGTTTCTAATAATGTTTTTAAAGTGTTATATTTGCTCTATTAATTCAGACATTAGACAAAGTAAAAGCATCAATAATAAAATACATTAATAGTTAGGGTTTGAATAATAATTTTGAAAAAAATTAAAAATAATTTTAAAAGGAGAGTTTATTCCATTCTTTAAAAATGATGGTGGGGGAATTAACATGTGGAAGTGCGCACAATCCCCTTGTGTAGCTAAGTCCAAATTTATTGGTGACGCTTTGTATTAGTAAATATGTATTGACACCCTAAAAGAAAAAAATTAATCAATTGAAAATGTTGGTTTTCAGGAAGATTTGACATTGTTATCAGGATAGCAATCCTAAGCATACTGTCTTGAATGTTCTCTTGTAGTTACTTTACATTAAAAAGTCATTGAAATTATATGTTTGAAATGGCTAAAAATTAATTGAACAAAATTATTTAAAAATTTAGTTTTATTCAGAATGATTAAAAGTGTTTTCACAATTCAAAGATATCCAATTAAATATTGAAATTTATTTAATAAGAAGTTCAATTATTTGGATTTTATGTGACTGTTCTTATGCAAATTTTTTTTTGTGAGTATCTTTCCTCATGCATTATTGTATTTAGAACAAATTTATTCTTAACAATTATTATAAAAAAAATGTGTATAGAATGCAATATAAATAGTATGTTTATGTGAAAACTTTCGTAAAGCACTGTATGCTTAAGTTTTGTATGATTTATGAAGCTTAAAATATTCTTTAATAATTCTTTCAAAATTTGAAAAAATATTATTTTTCATTAATTACTCTGTATTATTCGGAATAGGGCCTGAATGGCCGAGTGGCTAGTGCTCTGGCTCTCGGTACCACAGGTTTCGGGTTCAAGTCCCAGCGGTGCCATGAATGTTTGTAGTGGTTCGAAATCCACTTTAAGCCGTAGGTCACTGTCTCATATGACTATTGGGTGTAAAGCTGACACCCCTACCCTGTAAAAAGAAAAACATCTCTCGTCTCGAAATCTACCAGTAGGTAGACGGTCTTGACCCACACTGGGCTATTGCGCCAATGATGATGATTATTTGGAATAAACTGAAGTTCTTTTCATGTGGCAATCAGTAGGAATTTTTTTTTTTTTTTTTTTGAAATTATGATAATCTCACCTATGTATAAACTTTTGGGACATGATGTACACATATAGATTGCTTGTGTGTTTATATTTTGAATATCATGCCTCTGTACTTGTTTCATATTACACTATCATGTAATCATGAAAATAGAATTTGCATTAAAATTAGATTGATGCAAATATGAATAATTTTATTGCACATTGATGTGAAATTTTGTAAGGGTTCTTAACTATAATTTTATATTTTTTATATTCTTTTTACAGAAAAAAATCTTATCAGAGTAAAAATGTAGTATGCAGTTATATAAATCATACAATTATGCATAATACTTTCTGTTTGACGTACTGAAAAAGAAAAGAAAAAATGTTAATAGATTTCGTATATAAGAAAAGTAAAAATTTATGAAAATCGTTTGTCTATTTGTTATCTTGGAAACAGCTTTATAATCTGTGGTGAAAAAATGGCTAAACAATTATCAAACTGGAATGACGTTTTTGTGATAGTTGTGAATCAAATATTCATTTTAAAAACTCATACTTTAATAGTGAATTTATTTGTACAATGATGAGGAAATTTAAGAAAATTATCAAAATTTTAGAGATATAAACATTTTTTTAGTAAAAATACTTTTAAATAAATGTTGTCATGTATTTCTGCTTTGTATTACTCGGTATTGGTTACAGTGCACTCTATTCATTTGTTTTGAATAATAAAATAACGTGTAAAGAATTTTAAATGATATTGTATTTATATATAAAGATTTTCAAATAATTTGCTTTAATATATAAAAATTAAAGCTTTCTTCATGTTATAATTTATATTTTTGTCTTATTTATAGAAATTGTTCAAACCTCCTCTGAAAGAATCTAATGAGGCAAATTCTTTAGCTAAGAAAAACCTTCTTGCCAGTTCAGATTCAGATGAAAGTATTTTTAGTATTAATGGAGAAGGTGCTTGTGAAGTTATTTATTATTATTTTAATTTATCTGACAACTTATAAAATTTTTAAATATATTTTTGAAATTGCCTCCAATTTACATTTTTATGTTTCTATAGGATGTTTTTATGAATAACTATGTTATAAAGAAATTGCAAATGAGAGACAACTATCACTATTCTGCAATCAGTATTAGATGCTTGATTAAGAAATTTTGTGTTTTTCACAATTAAAAATGAAAAACTGATAATATAACTTGGAATCGGCTTCAGAAACAATTTGTAGCATTTTAAAATAAAAAAAAATCCTACAAAAAGCATGCCATTATAAATACTTCTGTTGATGTAGGAAAAATACATTCTATGGGTGGAAACCTCAAATACAACAGAATTTCTAACATTTAAAGGAATAGTAGCAACTTCTTTCAGTAATAGTGAATATGAACATAATTTTTATGCAATAAAGTGAAGAAAAAAACATTGAAAATCATTAATAACAAAATAACTTGATGATATTTTAATTGTCAGAAAGATAAAATATAAGGAGAAAGAATGATTAATTTTCAAAATCTTTTCTTAAAAAATTAAAAAAAAAAAAAAAAAAAAAAATAGTGCCATAATTTTGTGTCAATAAATGCTATATTGCTAATTGAGGCAATATAATATGAAAAATGTAATGATTTGTTATGTATAATTTTTCTTTATTTGATCTGAGCTGTCTTAAAAGATTTATAATTATAATGGTGCTACAATTTATATTTTCTTTGACAGTTACATAATATAATTTAACAGAAGTGAAAATACATGCTTATATAATATATTAAAGTTATACATGTAAATATAAGTAATGATTATACTTTGCATGATCTCGTTTTTTGAAGAATGAATATTAATTCAAATTGTAATTTAGTTATATATATATATATATATATATATATACTATATATATATATATATACTTATATATTTTATATATATATATATACACTGAAGTGACAAAAGTCATGGGATACCTTTTAATATCGTGTCGGCCCTCCTTTCGTCCGGCGAAGTTTTTGGCATGGACTCAACAAGTCGTTGGAAGTCTTCTGCAGGAATGCTGTTCAAGCTGTCTCGATAGACGTCCATAATGAAAGCGTTGATGGTGCAGGATTTTGGGCACGAACAGACCTCTCGATGATGTCCCATAAATGCTCGATGGGATTCATGTAAGGTGGCCAGATCATTCGTTGGAATTGTCCAGAATGTTCTTCAAACCAATCGCGAACAGTTGTGGCCCGGTGACATAGCGCATTGTCATCCATAAAAATCCCATCGTTGTTTGGGTACATGAAGTCCATGAATGGCTGCAAGTGATCTCCAAGTAGCTGAACATAAGCATTTCCAGTCAATGTTCGGTCCAGTCGCACCAGAGGACCAAGTCCATGCCATGAAAAAACAGCCCACACCATTACGGAGCCACCACCAGTTTGAACAGTGCCTTGCTGACAGTTTGGGTCCATGGGTGGGGTCTGCGCCACACTCGAACCCTACCATCAGCTCTTACCAACTGAAATCGTGACTCATCGGACCAGGCCACGGTTTTCCATTCATCTAGGGACCAACCGATATGCTCACGTGCCCACGAGAGTCGCTGCAAGCGATGTCGTTCTGTCAGTAAAGGCACTGAGTCGGTCTTCTGCTGGAATAGCCCAAGAAAGCCAAATTTCTCCACACAGTTCTAACAGGCGTCCCACATTGATTTCTGCGGTTATCTGACGCAGTGTTCATCTGTTAGAATTTACGACTCTTTTCAGACGTCGCCGGTCTCGGTCGTTAAGTGCAGGCGGTCGACCACCTGTCCATGGTGGGATGTTATGCCTGAATTTTCATACTCATGGCACACTCTTGACACAGTGGATCTGGGGAATGTTGAATTCCTAACGATTTCCGAAATGGCATGACCCATGCGTCAGCTGTCAGCCAACTAACATTCCGCGTTCAAAGTCTGTTAATGGTCATCATCATCAAAAAAATGAATAATGAACAGAAATGAAAAGCTCTGTCTCTGCATTTATACCTGTTCTACTGATGCTACTGCCATCTAGCATATTGCTATCCCATGACTTTTGTCACTTCAGTGTATATATATATACTCATATTTTTTTAAAATTTGTTTTATTTATTGATCTTATTCAGTTATATAATGCTATTTTAATATTTTTAGTATTTTAATTATACTTGTGGGTGCCTGATGGCAAAGTAGCTAGTGTTCTGGCACTTGGAACCACAGGTTTCAGGTTCGAGTCCCAGCAATGGCAGGGATTTATACTGGTTGAATCCACTTTAAACCATAGGTCCCAGTCTATTATGATAGCGTTGTGGGGTAGTGTTACTGTGTTCATAGCCTATCTTCAAGCTACAGTGCCCCGGGTAGTGCTAAATGAGTAACAGCTGTGCAGCCCTTGCTTATGGCATAAAGATAAACTGTCTCTGTATTGCTAGTTGCATTAGAATAACAACAATTACTACTTGTAAAAGTTTTATATTTAATTTTGTACGAGAAATACCTTCCCTCTCTTGCATTTATTGAACACTAATCAATACTCTAATATTTAACATATGCATTTATTGAATACTAGCCAATTCTTGCTTTTAACAATATTTTAAAATATTGTTGAAAGCAAGAATTTTGATTATAAAGGGAAATATTTTCCAGTAGATCACAAAAAAAATATTTTCTCAAATGAATTGAGAGATTATTTTCCAATATGTTCTTTGTGTTTTTTTCTCCCAAACTTTTTTAAAATTAACTAAGGCTTATTTTAGACAGATTTAACAAAGACATATTCATTTCAATACCAATGATGTTGCATGCAATTTGATAAGTAACTACAACTTTTTTTCTGCCATTATATTTATATGCATAGAAAGTATTTGATTTCAGGAAAATCTAAAGAAAATTCTGTTGTAATCTTTGTTTCATTAGTTTTCATATTTAAAAAAATAAAAAGATTTTGATATTGAATTATGAAGGATTTTTTTTTTTTTTTTTAATTTTTAAGTTACACATTTATTTATAAAAATTATATTATGTTTAATAGTCTTATTTTAATTTATAAGTATAATGTTGGATAATGTGCAAACATTTTTATAAACCAAACCCTGTTCTTTAAATTTTCTGGTAACATCTTTTTTATTTTATTTTCCTTTTTAAAGTGGTAAAATGACTTTATTTAGAATTCTCTTTAATAAGATTGAAAATTGTTGTTTTGTTTTTAACTTATTTTAATACTGTTTCATTTCTGCAGAATCAGATTCACCTAAAAAGAGCAAAAGAAGGAAAGGGAAAGCAGAAACTAGCTCCTCTGATGATTTTCAACCAAGAAAAAAAAGAAAATATGACAAATTGCTTCACAAATCTCTTTTTTTCTGATGATTCTGATAAGGATAGTGAGAGAAAGGATAAGGATGGTGATAGGTAGTAACTTCTTTTAAACAATTCAAAGTTATTGCATTTATTTTAATAATTATAAAAATGTAGATACTTTGTGATAGGTAATTTTTGTCATATTTTTTATCGCATTATTGAAGAAATCGGAAGACAAAGGAATGAACTAAAATGTTATAAAATTTGATAGGGTGACTAATAAGGACATGAAACAAATATAACAGCCCCAAAAGTTCAGATAAAATTACAATTAATACCCAATCCCAGACATTATAAGCAGTACTTAAGACATGAACATGGTAATGAACTAGCAACTATTATTTCTTTTCTTTTCTTTTGTTTCGTTTTTGTAAAGCAGAAAATTATATTCTGTGCAAATCATTCTCTACAGGTGAAATAAACATATCAGAAAGAATAAACATTATAACCTGTGTCTTTTAAGTTAGCTTTTAGGAACTTGAACTTTTTATTAAGCTAGATTTGAAAAACAGCATAAGATGAAATTCTAAATACAATTCCTGATTTAAAAAAGATGGGCACATTGAATTTCAAAATCTTTAATAAAATATAATGTCCCTGTTAAGCTTCATTACATTTATTAATATGTCCATTACAAAACTAAGTTTTGCAAAGTGTTGTATTGCTTGTGGCAATTTTTATGTCATTCTGGTTGTTAGGTGCCAGATGCTACAGATGCCATTGAGTAAAATCAATTAACTGTGCTACCAAATATAAACTGTTATATATTTAGTATTATATGCAACTTTTTTGTATTCTGTTGATTGGCACTTAGTATTTGATATTTTGTCTCATTTCTAACATCTTAAACTAATGGTAAATGAAATATAATTTTTCTAAAAAATTTCTGATGGTTTTTAAATGGAATCGGCATTTGCATTTAAAAGTAAGATAATCTTAAACACTAATGTACATGGCATTATAATTAAAAAATAACTTTTACCTTTTATTATGGATAAATTATAAAAGAAAATTTGTTTAAATTTTGAAATAAATGAAAAGCTTTAATATTTTTAAAGGAAAATCTGTTGAATTTTATAAATGTTTTTTAGTTAATAAAATTTTACTCCAAATTAAAATGGTTTCTTCATTGTCTCTGATCTAATAAGAAAACCTAATTAGATATTTAAAATGTAAAATAAACACTTAAGTTAAAAGTAAAAAAATTTGCTTTTCTTTTGGAAGTAATGAGACTGGGGAAAATTAAAATTATTTTCATTTGACCAGCAAAAATATGTTTTAACTTTTTTTCTTTTCTTTTTCGAGAATATCTGGGAAAAATTAGGGTATATTATTTGAAATGTAAACTTGATTTGTTAATTCAATTTTCTGGGGAATAATTTATTTTTGAAAATAAAAATAAAAATGTTATTTTGAAATTTAGAAGTTTTATATAATCATTTTTTTTAATATCCCTTGTTGCTTATATCTTGATTTAGAACATGAACTCAGATAAAAATTTTGTATCAGATTTATTTGGTTTTTCCGTATCATCCCATAATAATTATTTTTTAATCTTTCATGGTTACAATGTGTTTGTTTAAATAAATAAAGTGACGAAAAAAAATTTTCTTAAGTATAATATTTAATCTAACTATATTTGAAAATGCATATAATCTTAACATGTGATAGTTATGCTTTTATCATTAATGTATATTTATATATTACAAACTTGTATGCTTTTAAAATTGTGTTATTAGGAAAAAGCCAGTTAAAAAGAAGCCAGTTACTTCAGATGATAATAAAAGTGAAAAGAAAAAAAACTCAGACTCAACAACTACTGAGTCAGAGGATGAAAAACAGACTAAAAAAAAGAAAAGAAGAAGAATAAAAAAAGCAGCTGCATCATCCAGTGACAGTGAAAAGAAAGAGGAAGGCGGGGGTGTGTGTCTATTGAAAAAACATTAATTATTTATTAGATCAGTTGTTGCTTAAAGAAAAAAAAAAAAGGCTTTTACTATTAATTACAAAGAAATTTGAAATATTCTTTTAAATGAATTTTTTGTTCTTGACTTATGATCATTAAAGGCTAATTTACAGAACTTTCAGTATTTCATAATTGAGTCATGAAACATTAAAATTAAATTGTGACACATAAAAATATGTTCTGAACATTAATTATCATTTATTGAAAAATAATAATAAAACACTATAAGTTATACTCGTTAATAATATATTGAATTTTTTCCAACTGAAAATAGTTCTCTCATCAGTAAGCAAACTATATATATTTTCAAAAATTTAAATTTATATGCAAACTTATTATAATTAGTAATAACTAATTCAAATAAGTTAATTATATATAATAATAATAATTCAAATTTCATTTCATTGATTAACTAATATTTAAAAAATTATCCTTTATTTTCTCAAATTAGAGGAAAAGTATTTTAAAAATTAAATATTCTTGTAAATTTGGAAAGAATTTTTTTTCCATACTATATTAGAATCAATGTTTTATCTGCTTTTAGACTCAAACAACTCCAGGAAAGTCTAGAAAAAAAATTAGGAAAATTTTGACGAAGGAACAATTGGCTGAAGAAACGAAAGAGGCACAAAATATTGAAAAGGAAAGAAGAAAGCGAGTTCTTGAAAGACAGAAGATGGTAAGTGAAATATAAAAATATCTGTATTAATATTTAATAAAAATCTATATTTATAAATAGTTCTTGATAAATCCATAATTATAAATTTTCGTTAGAATTCCAAAGTGAAGGAAGATTTTCTTGTATAAGTTGTATGTTGCATACTTAGAAATTATGCTAGAATTCATTTCCCATGATTATTACGGGATTACTTCTTAAAGTTTCAATATTTATGTTTATTAAATTTTTCACTGTTTTTAAGATACAAAAATTACATAATGATGTTTTTATTATCATATCTTTATATTATAATGCATATTAAATGTATTATTTATAGTTTTTTTTTTTTCATTAATAAACATTTTTGTTCGAATCTGTAGTTACATTTCTTAGCTTTATTAGTTTTAAAAATATATAATCATATTTTAAAAGAGAAATTGTTGACTTTTTTTAATCTTAGTATTCAAATGAATTTTTCTTTAAATAATTAAAGTAAAATTATTGTTTATCCAAATATGAATTCTTTAATTGTGTTTTGTAATATTATATTCAACATCATGAATTTGTAAATCCAGTATTTCTTTTAAGTAAATATCATTGAAGCTATTATCAGAAACTTTTTAAAAGCACTATTTTAATTTTTTTTTGTGCATAAGTAAAAATTTGGAGTTGAGGAAATATTGTGAATATGTAAAATTTGGTATCTTGAAAATCTTATGTATTTATTGTTTATAATCTAATAAAAGTTTTCAATATTTAAAAAAAAAAATTTTAGTTTCTGAATTAAA
Organism: Caerostris extrusa; assembly: GCA_021605095.1. NCBI lineage: Eukaryota > Metazoa > Arthropoda > Arachnida > Araneae > Araneidae > Caerostris > Caerostris extrusa. The sequence continues at coordinate 95,746 of BPLR01015502.1, forward strand.
TTTTTTTCAGCTTGATACCGGTGATTTTATTACTTATATTTATTTTGATTATTTATACATCTTTTTGAATATATTTGTACTTTTTCTTTTTTTTTTACAATTTACTTTATAAAAATATTATTGTTTATACTACAAAAATATACTACAATTTTTGCTTTTTTTTTCACCCTATATATTTATTTTAATTGTTGAAAAATTTGAAAATATCACCTGATTCATTATGAATTTTCTCTTTTAGTATAATATGATAACTGATACTTCAAAAGAGGGTAATGAAATTATAACTAGGAAAATGGTTTTAGAAGTTGATCCCGAATCAAAAGAGGAAGTTGTAGAAATTCATCCTGATCTTGTTGAGAAATTAAAACCTCATCAAGTAAATGGTAAAAATAATCAAGTAAAACAAATGCAATCCTTTGAAATATTACATTTTATCTAAGTAACTGATTATCTGTTATATTTGTGCTGAAGTTTAAAATTTATATTACTTTTAAATAGAATTTATCAAGGCTGAGGAGTTGGCCAAAAAATTTCTGACTCTTGAATTGTTTTTTTTAAGCTGATTCCTGCCACTTATGTGTAATTTTATATATATATTTTTACTATAGTAAAAATATGTCTAGAAAGAATTTATGAAATCAGTTCAATGATTTTTATTGAACTGTAATTGAATTATGTCTATAAAAACAGTTTTTTATAACAAAGTATATTTTACAATTACAAAGTGAAAATAAAAATATTCTTGTTCTAAATAAAGTAAAAAAAATTAACATTCTTGTGCAAAATAAAGTGAAACCAACTTAAAAAATATTCGTGTACTCTAAATATGCTTAAAAATGCAAATGTCCTATAAAAATAACAATACCAAAGTATTATAGAAAGCTTATTTGAAGTACTAAGAATATTATATTATCCATTTTATGAAAAAAAAAATAATAGAATAGCTTCTATAAGATCTGGTATTCTATTAAAACAATTAATTTCTGTGCTACTCTTTGTATTTTTTAAGGATGCGTTAGCATTTAAAAGAACTCCTAGAATTTTAATAAAATAAAAATTTATTGTTATTAAGGAGGTTAATTTTTAAACCGACTCCTTCAAAATGCTTGACTATTGACTCTTCGCTCATGACTATTTCAAAAAAATGCTTCACTCACAACTCCCTATTGTGGGCTGGCCTGATGGTCAAGTAGCTGGTGCTCTGGCCATTGGTACTACGGGCTTCAGATTAAAATCTTGGCAATGGTGTGGATGTTTGTTAGTGGTTTGGAATCCACTTTAAACTAGAAGTCCTTGCCTACCCATAATGGCTGTTGATCAACAAAATAAATCTCATCCGTGAAATATATTAAGCATTGTATAAAGTAGAGAAAAAAATCAAGGGAAATTCGTAAAAATTAAAAAATCGGGACAAATTACTGACAGAGGAGTATTTCACGTCAAGCATGCGCGTTTTTGAGCGATTTTATAGGATTGCTAATAAAGCAGCCACATGCTTTATCGGTAATTACATGTGCACAATCAGCATTTTTGTTGCCTACTCAGATTGTTGCTCATTTTATGGCAACCTTCCGTTTTTATTATGACAAGCTGTGCAGTTTGAAATTTATCTTATTTTAAATTTTTCTTTCACTAGTACATGTGTTTGATTTTTGCTTGTGCTCTGTTGTATTGATGTTATTATTTGTACTCATGCTTGCAATTCTTAAGCCAATTTAGAAAATAAAATTTTAATATTTTATTAATTATTTTATTATTAGCAATTAGCATGGATCAGTGTCCTTTAATGATGATTTTTTTTAAATTATTTCTTTGTCTATTACCTTTTATTGAATATTACATGAAAAAATATTTCTGTTAATTGTTATTATACTGCATTATATGTTTAGATGTGAGAATTGAATGTTCTTATCTTGCCAATTTAACTGTATATTATTAGGTTTTTTTAATTTCATTATTTATTATATGTTGTTTAGAGTCATGTTTTTTTAAATAAAATCATTATTTTTGATAATAGGTTTTTTTGTATTTTTAATTCACTTTTAAAAATGCTTGTGTATATTTTTCAGGTGTAAAATTTATGTGGGAGTGCACAATTGAGTCATTAAAACGGCTAGAAAAAGAAAGGGGATCAGGATGCATTTTGGCACATTGTATGGGCTTAGGAAAAACTCTGCAAGTTATAACATTTTTGCATACATGTTTGACCAACAGATTTGTTCGGAAACATATCAAAACAGCTATGGTTATTTGTCCTTATAATACTGTATTAAATTGGTCGAGAGAATTCGATCACTGGCTGAAAGATATCGACGGAGAAGTGTTGGTATGCAATTAAATTTTTTTTTTTTAATTTGTCTGTTAATCATTTTTGGTGATATATTTTTATTTAGTAGCATATATTTTTGAAGGTAAAACAAAAAATGTACTTTTATACATTTGTAATCAAAAATTTTGAATTCAAATCAAACTTTCTAGGAGACATCCTTTTTATGATTTGTAAGCATGCCAATATGATTTCCATTCCCTTATACTACATGATAATAATATTAAAATATAAACTTCTTGTAGTAGGTCAAGATTTTTGACAGTAGAAATTTTACTTTTTATCCTAGAATAAATAAATCATATTATTTTCTCTAGTTCTTAAATATGTTTTAAATTTTAATTCAGAACAATTGTTATATTTTTTTTATGAGAACACATTCAAAATTCTTAGATATCAAAACTCTCATATGCTTAAAATTTTATATATTTTATCATCATATTTAGTTTTTAAACATGCATCTCAACTTTTGTATTTAGTAATATAAAATAAATTTTGAGGTTGAAATGTATTAGTTTTTTTTTTTTTATCTAAAAAGACTGTAACCATACAATATGTCATTTGTGAATGAATGTTTCCTAATGTATTGGAACAAATACTTTTAGTATTTTTTGGTAAAGATTGTATTAAAACACTTGATATTCTTTATGTAAATTAAACTTTTAATCATGAATTATTAAGATCTGCTATAAAGTCAAAATTAACAATGCTGAACAAAATAAGTATTTTTAAAGTGGAGGGAAAAAAAGGGTTGAATTAATACTTTTTATTTGTTGTTTATATTCTTGGTATTCTTAGCTTTTGTTTGTTACTTTGTGTATGTGTTTATTAATTAATAATTTATGTAGTGTTTATAATAAAAGAAATTTAACTAGAAAGGAAATATAATTTGAAAATAGATATAATTTTTTTCCTTGCTTTATGCAGGTTCATGAATTGACTATTGCTAAAGACAATATGTCTAGATTAGACATTCTAAAGTATTGGCATAGAGAGGGTGGTGTTTTGATTATTAGCTATGACTTATTTCGTCGTTTAGCATCTACCAAAATCAAAAATGTTCGTTCAAATTTGAAGAAAAAATTAGTAGAATATCTTCTTGATCCAGGTATTTCTTTTAATGGTTTCTAATTTTTTTTTATTATTATATAATTTTTTTTTTTTTATTATTTACATTTTTATTTAACAAAAAATTAAATTATCAGTTGTTCTTTTTAATACTGTTTCTGTATTAAAACATCTAAATTCAAAGAGAATAATCATTTGCTTTTTAACATATTTTCTGTTAATTTTTTGCTTAAGAAAAAAAAAAAATTATTTGAAAAAATATTTATATATGTGATAGCATTTTGTTTTTAGATCTATTTAACCTATCATCTAGTATATCTTGCATACATATTTTGTAGAACAACAATTGTAATGCATTTTTAACAACATAGCAACATGTTAATTTAGATGGACTTAACTGAGTAGGTGGAATTTCCTTTTAGCTTATAGAAACTTCAACTTTGTTGAATTTCTTTTTTAAATTACAAAAGTATATGAATATTTTTACTAAAATTACTGTGCATATATGTTCAGTTCATTTGTTACACATCTTTCTATATATATACTTATAGATTTATTATTCAATGAACTTTTTATAAGTTCTTACTGAATACAGCTTAGTTCTAAATTTCTGAAATATAGTCCCTTAATTTGTAATAAATGATTTTTTTAGAAAAGTTTTTATTGGAGAAGATTAATTAGAAAATTTGATATCCCATTTCTCCTTAAAACAAAAACATTCAGAATAAATATAATTTATCTTAAAACCTTTCCTTTTTTTTTTTTTTTGACTAACTATTTTTTACACGTTTTTAACACTATGGTCATCAAGTAATCAATACAAAATTTCAACTTTTGAATTCTTTGGTAATTTTAGTAGTAAATAAATTAACCGAAAAAACCCCCTAGTAATTGGAATGTTAAATGATATAACTCATCATTATTTTATACCTATTGTGAGACAAATAAAAGTGCTACAATACAGAAAATGAAATATGTCTTTATTTAGGTTCATAATGTTAAATGTTTGATGATAATGATTGGGAATCATATTCAGGGCTGGATTTTCCTATAGACTAACTAGGCTTCAGCCTAGGGACTCAAGATCAAGGAGGGGCCTACATTCAAATTGTTAGCAAAATTAGAGTTACACTATTCTAAAAACAGTAAACACTGAATCAAAAATAAGGAGAAATTCTGTACATATGAATAATAAACAATCATAATAGGTAATTTACAAACTTAAAAATGGGAGGTGAAAGGGCCTCATAAGTAGAATAGCCCAGAGCAAGGATGGGCAAACTTTTTTTGGTGGCTGGCCAAAAATCGGAAAAAAAAAAAAAAAAAACGTTTGGCGACCCAAGATAAATTTTTCTAAAATTTTAAAAACAATATACAAGTATTACATTTTTAAATATCTTAATGAGATGAATGAAATTGCAATTTCATTTTTAAAAGTTCCTTATATTGAGGTTCGAAGGGAGATGTACTGATTCTAAGGAACGAGGCTAAATGCTCATCTGTCAGTCTACTTCTGAAATAATTTTTCTAAGGTTTATAGTTGAAAACACTTGTTCACATATATAAGATGAAGCAAACATAGCACTGATTTTCTGGGACTAATATATTAAATTTGGGAAACTTGCTTTCGATTTCTAACTTGTTGGCGGCAATCTACAGCTATAACTAACAGAGAACTTCCGCTTTTAACACTTTACCGATAAAAGCTGTATTTGCTTCTATTTTTGTCGATTTATGTTTTTGTAGAACAAAAATAGAGAAAGTAAAAAAAACATCAGTCCTTTGAAAAAATATTTAATCAAAGTAGAAAAGGAGATGGATGTATAATATATACATATATACTTTTTTAACCTGCCTTGGACCGGCAAATAAAAATTCTATCCTCGCCATCCCTGGCCTGGGGCCTCTTTTCATCTAAATCTAAATCCGGCCCTGATAATATGTGAAATTTAACAATAAGGGAAATTGTTTTAATTAACAAAACTACAGACAAAAAATTGTTATTATTTGCTATACGGTAATGTCTGTTTTATATAATACTGTACTGATCTTCCTTATGAATTTTTTTTTTTTTTGTGGGCAAGATTTTTAAATTTAAACTTACGAAATATCTGAATATGTTTTATAATGAAAGGGACTGGAAGATGACTATTAACTTCAAATGATTTCCTCTTTATCAGCATGAAGTGCAATAGACATTGATATTTGATATGTAATAGATAGAGCATAAAATTGCATCACATGTATTGTATTGTATTGTAAAGTTTTCCTACTTAATTATAAGTGTAAATAGCACTGCAAGCATTTGAAGGAAACTTACTTGGCTCAGTATATCAATATATACTGTTACTTTTTATAAATAGGCTGATTTCTTGCATTTATTTTTATCTTCTATATTTGCTTTTATTGTGTGTGTAAATTCACATGATTTTGAAATAAATATTTATATTTAATAAGAGTTTTAAAATTATTAATTAAAAGATTTTATCTTAAATGATAATTCATATTGTTTTCCGTTCAATAATTTATGTGGCTTATATTTGAATTTCCTCCCCCCTCATAATATGAAAGGACAATTGTTTTTATTTACAAAAAAATTATAAAAAGTATGCAAAAGTAGTTAGAAGATCTATTTTCTGTTTGGTACATTAATTATATCTATGCTAATCAATTAGTTTTACATTTAAAGTAGTCTTTTAAAAATAGTGTATAGCAGTTATTTGATATTAAAATTATTAAGTTATATGTATTTTTATATATAGGTCTGACATTGTTATTTGTGATGAAGGTCATGTTCTGAAAAATGTAAACTCTGCTGTTTCTAAAGCATGTGCTACTCTAGCTACTCAGAGGAGAATTGTTTTAACTGGTACACCTTTGCAAAATAATCTGTTGGAATGTAAGATTTTTCTTACTTTTATCTAATTTTTTTTAACTTTAAATAGTGATTTAAATATAAAAAATACTTTTAACTATTTATTTTAATTAAAACAAAACTGTGAAAGAAGATTGATATGCTTTGGTATATTATTGAAATATTGTTAATTTACATATGATCACAATATTGTGTAATCAAGATAGGTTTTCAACAAATCCTTTTAGGTAAAACTTATTGTGTTTTTATACATATTATTTCTCATTTGCTCTTGTAATTTAAAGTAAAAATATATTATGTTTTCAATTGTCCAAAGTATTAATTTTTTTTTCTCTTTCTTTTTGAAGGGTATGTAAGAATATAGATCATGATATTTTTAATTTTAATTTTTTTTTTATTATTTTTAATAAATGACTAAAAACAGTAGCTATTTATAGTAACATATGATTTTTATATACACACTCAATAACATATAAGTAATAACAAAAAAAAAAAAAAATGCTCGATAATATTTTAAAATGATATTTTTTTATAAAGTGTATTTCATTTAAATTAGATCATTGCATGTTGTCATTTGTCAAACCTCATCTTCTGGGGACCCCTAAAGAATTCCGAAACAGATTTGTCAATCCAATTATGAATGGTCAATATGATGATTCAAATGAAAATGATGTTAAACGCATGAAAAAAAGAATTCATATTCTTCATAAACTTTTAGGAGGATGTGTCCAAGTAAGTCCTTCAATTTTTAATTTTGATTTTAATATATTTGTATCAAATGTTAAAATGCATTTCCAAACATTCATATTTTGGCACTTATCTAAAAATAATACTAATCCTTGATCAAATTATAGTTTGTGTTTTTACCCAGGATTACAGTTTTCAATCTTTTGTGTTGAATGTGTTTTGTATATATTTATTCCTATTTTATTTAAATTACATTTTTTTTCAAACCATTACTTTTCAAAATAATAATGATGAATAGAATTTATTAATTATGTCTACATTTGTTATCTTTTTTAATTTTCTCTGTATTCAAAAATAAAGGTACTCAGGAAAGTTCACAATTTAAAATTGATTGACTTAATGAACTTTTTATTGTGTGCAAACGTGTATCAAAGATTTTGATGCTACAAAGTATGACTTTAAAACTGAGATGCCAGTTACTATAGATTCTCCATAATTATTACTGAAAATAAAATTTTTTTATTAATTATAAACTACAAGTGAAACCTACAAAAATTTTTAAATAATGCCTTTCTTTTCTGTTATTTTTTCCAACTTTGAATAATTAAAAACATTTCATTCTTTTTGAGAATGTTTCAGCTTATGTGAAAATAGAAGCTTTTTTTTTTTTAAAAAAAATTATACATGAAAATAATATTCAATAAAATGCACAAATAAATATATATTGTTTGTTGTTTCATTTTTTCTGTATTATCCAAAAGTTCTCGTGTTTCTTATTATTGACATCTTTAATTACAGCAGAATTGATTTGAATGGATAAGTTAATTTTGATAAGTTTATTATAAATTTTTATCAATGTTTTTGCATTTGTGATGCTTCATATTTTCACTTCAGAAATGCTGTACAGCATTATGTACTTAAAATGTTTGTATTTTTATTATATCTACCTTAAATACTCTCAATATATGTATTGATAAAATTTTAATTCTTTAATTTAAACGTATGTTAATAAATATTTTGCATAATTTAGAAACATAAAAATGCTGCATTACTTCATAATATTATAAATAATTAGTTGTGAATATGCGTTTTTCAATTTTGTGATAATGTTGATGGTAATTTTGATTGAAATGTATTAGTGGTTATCAGCAATCTTGGCCTGCCCTTCCTCTGACTACTAACACACAGTGAAAAGACTTATTTGCATCTCTATTTTATTGCATTTACTATGATAATTTGACTTATATTGCATTAATTTTTGTATTAGGACTTATAACCACAATTTTATTCATATAAAACATTACAAACGATAAACATTTAAAAATTTATTTTCAGAGATGTGACTATGCTGCCCTTACAAAATTTTTACCCTCAAAACATGAATTTGTCATCAGTGTAAAACTGTCTGAAGTTCAAATTAACATGTATCGATGGTATCTTGATAATTTAAGCCGTGCCAAAGGTCAAGTAAAGATTCGAGGGGGAACTTTGTTTATGGATTATAATATTCTACGAAATTTATGTACTCATCCTTACATTTTAAAAAAAAGCTATGAACGTGCTGAAAGAAAAGAGTAAGTAAATCAAATTATATTTCTTACACTTAAGTTCATCAATATATTTTATATGTTTCTTCATAACAAATATTGATATGATTTGAACATTAAAATTGCCAAGATTAAAATTCCCAAAATGAAATAATGCTATATTTTTTTCTACTTATTTTAACAATTATGTAAAACATAATTCTTCAAATAAGAAAATGAGATAACTTGGAATAGTTTATTTAGTTGTGTAATTAGTAGTCAACACTAGGCTACTATACAATTAATACTATATTATAATAGTTAATCAGTTAGCTGCATTGACTTTGAATTAGCTATCAAATCATTAAAAAAATATAAGTAACCATAAAAAAAATAACTTTTTTTACATTTTTCTTATCTGTTAATTTGCATATGAAAAATAGAAGCCATGGCTATATTCAAGTATTTGACATAATTTACTTGCTTATTATATGCATTGTTTTAATATTGTTACTGTGCTTCTTGAAAAATCTCCTGTGGAAAGCCAAATTTAAATATCTGCATGACATATACTTTCGCACAAAGTGTTGTTAAAGCAGAACTTTTTCAAATGATTAAATTTACAACAAAAATGATATAATAAACTGCCTAATGATACGAAAATTTAAAATTCAAGATCATGATGAAAAAGTTACTAAATATCAAAATACCAAATGCAAATCAATTTGTGAAAAAAAAAAGAAAAAAAAAAGGATAAAAATAATTACTTTTAAAACGTATTTATTTTAAAATTTGTACCTTCAATTTGTAGTCACAAATTTCAATTCAAAGTTGCAAACTATGAAGCAACTGTTAACAAAGCCATAAACTATTGTTTTACTTGTTCAGATGTTATGAGCTTAAATATCTCTACTTGTTGCCATTCACTAATATGCCAGTGACACATTATTGAAATATACGAAAAAAAGACTTTTATCCTAGCTTAATTGAAAATTATGAAAAGAAAAATTTTGGCAGAAATAAATTAATTGCTTAAATAATTCCAATTATGTGTAAATAAAAATGTAAAAGTTGACTTCTGTAAGATGTAAAGCTTTTTGTTATTATTGAAATTAAAATTTCATCTATAACAAATTAAGTTTTAAGATTTAGTTAGAGTAAAGCTAACTATATATATATAATGTATGTACTTTAGTCTGATTGTTCATATTCTGCCTAAACTTTATACTTTATAACTTCTCACCTATAACTAACTTTTACTTATAACTTCTTACCAAAAATTTTTATATTTAAGTTTCCTACCTCCTCCTTTTTTCTCTTCTCATTATGTTAGTTATTAACCAATACATGAGTATTTAGGTTCATTTTTGTACCATTCCCCCTGATTTTTGCTTGAATTTAATAAAGTATTTAACATTTTAAGTTTATTTTAATTAGAAAGTGTATGGGTTTGTTTGCATTATTAAACAAAAAAGATTTAATTTCATTCAAATTATGCAAATTCTCATGTACTTAATTATTATAAACCTATTTATTGCTTATGATTATGTATGGGGAATTATATGTCCTAATTATTTATTTTATAGTTTTGATTTAATTGATTACAAATTGTATTCCTCATTTTAAGCTATTTTTCTGTAATAAAGAAAATAAGAACATGATATGTATTGCCAATTTATATTTTTAAAATTGCAAACAGAGGCATAATGTAAATAACATCTTTTTTTAAGGTTTTGAAAGGGGGAAGGTGATGAGGAGGGAGGATTTCATAAATGATGAGGATGAGGATGAAATTGTAAATGATGATAGTGAAGTTACACCAAAATCCAATGCATCAGATTCAGAGTAAGTATAATTTTTTTTGTTGTGTTTAATTTTACAAATTATACAGTATTGATTAATGTATTTTACTTAAATTTACAGCATAGAGGAAATTGTTAAAGTTTACAAAACAAGATCACGCAGAAGAAATTCAGGTAATTTTCTTTCTTGATTTCTTATTGCCTTGATGTAAATTGATGCCTTGTATAATTTCATATTACTAGAACTGTGAATTAATTTGGAGATATTTATAACAGATGGCATAACTAATGCTATATAGTATTTTGAACACTTCTGTAACTATGTTTGTGGCATGAAAAAATTTTCCTTAGGCTAAATATATTTTTTAATTTTTATTATGATTCATTTTGCTGAAGTGTAAACAACGTCTTTTCTTAGCTCTGTAGATGTTGAATTACAAGTCAACAAAACACTAGTTTTGCAAAAAAATTTTGTTTACTGTTTAATTTCAAGAAAAGTGCTGTCTGGTCATCGAGTGTTGTTGGAAACTTATGTGAACATACTCTATCAATAAAAACATGCGAATATTGATTCTGATATGTTAGAAGTAGCAATTTTTGACACAGTTGGAAAAATAACCCGACAATATTCAAACCCCTAGTCAACCGTTTTTCAAATAAAAAAATTTAAAGATGGTGAATGGGAACCATTACTCAACTCAAGATTCATATCAAATGCAAATAAACTTGCTGAATCATAGAATATTAATTGCACAACAGTTTCCAAACATTTAAATGCACATGCATGTCTCTAACAACATATTGGTTGTGTAGTAAAAATACTTAAATGGGATATTTTATCCCACCCGCAATATTCACCAGATATTGCTCATTCGGATTACTACTAGTTCTGATTCAAGGAATATTGACTAGCTAAGCAACACTTTAAATCTTAAGATATGAAAATTGGATTAATTAGCACAGGTAGCATTGGAAGATAGGATATTCTTTCCATGTATAATCTACATGCTGCCAGAAAAATTGATGGCTGCTGATAAACAATATTTTGAAACATATTAATTTATGCAATTTTTCACAATAAAGTCTTGAATTTATAAGAAAAAGAAAATATATATATATAATTGGCTATAAGAATTGAAATAAAAATGGTATATATATATATATATATATATATATATTTTTTTTTTTTACTCTCAAATGTTCTGTATTATTAAAAATTGTTTTTTCTTAGATATTTTTTTTTTTTAGATGCAGAAAGTGTTGAAGAAGAACCATTGGAATTTATTGGAAAAAAGCAGTGGTTCGATGATTTTTTTTCTGATGAAGATCAGTACAAGCTTGAATTGAGTGGGAAAATGGTTCTTTTAATGGAAATATTGAAAGAATGCGAGGCAATTGGCGATAAAGTGTAAATATTTGTAAAATATAATATTTTTATATGTAGGCCAAATATTTTAAACATTTTTAAGTTGAAAATGCCTGATAATATGTATTATGATCTTAGTTTCTATATTTCATTCATACTAACATTTTGAAGTGTGTCACTTTCTTTATAATAAGATGTTAAAAAGCAACACAATAATGTTTAGTCAAAATTAAAAGAAAAAAATCTGTGCTAGGAACAATTCTAAGTATGCAAAAAAATCTGATTTTTTAAAGAAAAACATTGAATTTTTCATCAGGAGTAGTTATGTAAAAGTATTATTTTATATAAAGAAAAATCTAGTGTAATAGTATACTTAACCATGAATTGGACTTTTGTGTTCCTGCAATTTGAGGTTGAGCATTCTGAAAATTTTGAAACTTCCTTCCTATTAATTTATTTTTTTCAAAATCTGCTTATCTATTTATTTCTCTATCTCCGAAATAAATGTGCTGAAACATACATGCAATTTCTGTAGGTTATAGTGAAAAGAAGAAAATACCACATAATGCTTTTTTTTTTTTCAATTTTTTTGTTATAAAAAAATTCTATTTTTTTTTAAAAAAATTTCTGTTGTTAAAAGGCAAACTAATTTATTTTATGCAATTGCTTCAAAAATTCACTTGATGACTGTTAAATTTCTTTTATACCAGCTATCACTTCTGCTTTGAATATTATTTTTAGTTTACATAAAAAGGCAAAACTTTGATTTTTGATAGTAAATTTATACCATTTTATTTTGTGTCTTATGAAGAATCATGTTTCTAATTAATACTTTTTCTGTTGGTTTTCTTTATAATTTTTTTATGTTTTATTTTTGTACATTAAGGACAATAATCTTATTTTACATTGTCTGGAATAAATATATTTCCTTAGTGCATTAAATATTAAGCAAGACCTTTTCATATTTTAATATATTGTAGAATAAATGTGATGTGTTATTTTTATCTGTATATTTGAAAGAGTGTGTGTGTGTGAAAAGTTAGTTGAAGACTAACTTTAGATTAACTTAACTAAGCATTTGAATGATGGTATCTAATATAAGATTTTTTTTTTTTTTTTTTTTTAGAATTGTGTTTTCCCAGTCACTTTTAACTTTTGATATTATTGAAGACATGTTAAATAATATGAATGAGGAATCAGTAACAGAGGAAGAAAAGGCACGTGACATTCGAAATACTTGGATTAAAAATATTGATTACTTTCGTATGGATGGATCAACTTCTGCAGAATTTCGAAAACAGTATATTGATCATTTTAATGATCCTCTTAAGGACCGGTAGGAATTTGTAAAATGTGTTTGCAATATTTTCATATTTTTGTGTAATTTATAATGGAAAGGAAAGGCATATATGCTAATAAATGTAATATAGTTCCAAATATTTTGCAATGTTTTTGGATTTTTCCAAGAACAGTTTTGTAACACTATTTTTTTGTGTATACTTGTTTTTTTAAGATCTTATTTTAGAATTTGTAAATGGGGAAAAAAAAAAAAAAAATTTTGTTATTTTGAAAAGCTCTTCTTCTAATGTTGAATATTAAATATAATGATATTCATGAATATTATTACATATGAAATATTTACTGTTTAATTTTCAATTCTTGTGATGAAAATTCATTTCTTAATCAGCTCGCAATATTCAGTAATTAAATTTTAGTTATTCCACATTTATGAATGTATTTTGAAATAGTTAAAATTGATTTGTATTAAACATGTTCATTCTCTTTACTTATTTTCCAAATTATGTTTGAAGTTTCTATTTATTGCAAAATAAATTTTTTATATTGTCATAGTTGATTTCAAATGGGGCTTAATGTCTAATTAATATACAAGATTGTTCTAAAATAATAATTTATGTTGAGAGGACCTTGTAATCATTTTCTTGTTGTTAATAAAGAAAGTAACATGCTAAATTGAAAAAATATTTCTTTTGATTACATAACGTTCTAATAAGTTGTCATGGTTAATTCTCATAGTAAAAGCCCAGGCATTCCTTAAGCACTGTATTTTATTTTATATTTAGTTTACTTAGTTGTTAAAAAGTAGTGTTTTTTTTTTTTAATTCTTTCGTCTTACAATGTTATGTTTAAAATCACAATAGTTAACATAAATATTTTGTTTATTTTTATGTATTATGGATAATAATTCTTATACTGGGGATAATTAGATTGTGATTGCTAAAACATCTACTGTTTAATTTTATAAAAAATCCTATAAAAAAACTAATATTGAATTTCCATTTTAGATCTCGACTTTTCCTTGTTTCCACAAAAGCAGGGGGATTAGGAACAAATTTAGTTGGAGCTAATAGAGTTGTAATGTTGGATGCATCATGGAATCCATCACATGATGTTCAAGCAATTTTCAGAGTATACAGATTTGGTCAAAAGAAACCAGTTTACATTTATAGATTTCTAGCACAGGTATATTCTTCATTCTTTTTCTTAAAAACTGAAAAACAAATGATTATTTTAAACTAATAGTACTTAAACTTTTTTGCCTTTAAATTCCATATTACAAAAAAGATGAAAATTTTCCATTTTCTTCCATTGACTATTTGCTATTAATTTTTTTTTAGCTGGTTTATTAAATTTATTATGAATTACAAGCAGTAAGATTTAAATTATTCAGAAGATTATTATTATTATTACTTGCAATTAGTCATTTGTATTGGAATATAATGATCAATAATTACTAATTTTTAATTTTTTACTGTAATCGAACATTTTAATATCAATGAAATGAGTAACTTCATTTTTAAGAGTGAGTTGTTGTTCCCCCCTCATATATTATAAGAAAGTTCTCTTGCTCATTAAGAAATGTTTTGATTTGTATTTTGACAATAGCCAAATGAAAAAAGTTAAAAATATCTTGGAATTATGTGGTTAAAAAAATGAAGAATTTGTAATATTTTTAAATCAAAAAGCTAGAATTTCCTTCAAATACTGCATTAATTATTAGTGATTTTGTAATGAATAATTATAATTAAATCATTAAAGTTTTCCATGATTTTTTTTTCTCTTTCTTTTACTTATAGTGATTTAATTTTTTTATTAATAAGAATTATGTTGTGCCTGTTCCCCATTACATTATATTTGCATACCTCTTAATAGTTACGTCTAAAGTTTGAGAATCATTGCTTCAAACTAATCCTAAATACTTTGTCAATAATTTTTTAAATTAAATAATTTTATTTTAGTTAATTACAATGATTCAATGGTATGATGTATTCACTTAATTTATCCATCCTTGTTATTTTGGATAATTTAAACAATGCTACTAACAGTTTATAATTTTTAAGTGAAGTGGATTCCAAAAATTATTTATTGCATGCTTTCTCAAATTTCTGCACTTGCCAACCCTTCTACATAGGCAAATATTTTCATAAGCCCACGTGTAGAGCTACATATTAAACATATTTATGAACATTACTGTTTTGAATGATCATATTTAAACACTTGGCTGATAACAAATAAAAGAAAATTCAATAAAGGCAATTCTTTGTATATAACTTTACAGTAAATTAATGACTAAGCCAAATATTTATATTAATGAACTAACTGCTTATTTCTGTAAAATCAAAGATTTACATTTTAAATAAATATTTTATACTACAGAGCAGGGAATGTCTTTATAGCTTAGAAGAGTTGATATATTTTTGATTTTATTAGCATTAAAGCTCAAAATATTGCTGTACAAAAACATGTATGAAATAGAAGTATATTTAAGGGCATTTCAGAAAATGTTTCCTAATTCTAGGCCAAAATTTATGTTATTGTTTTTAGAAATTTAAGTGCAATTTTCTTTTACAGCATAGAAATTTGTAGGAAATTATTTTTGGAATTGTCTCCAGGCATTTCAATTGCTATATATTTTTAGATTTTTTCATTTATTCCTTATTTAATCAAATGTTAAAGTAAATAATAATACAATTTAAAAGCTGTAATTCAACATGAAAAAATTAACAAAATTTGATTTTTTTCTCATTTGTAAATAAAACTTCATCATTCAACTATTAGAATCTGTATAAACTTCACTAAGAGCTACAATATTTCTGTATGTGGCAATAAGTTTAGCATTTAATTTTTATCTTCAAAAATTTGAAAATGGATGACTAATCTTTTAATGACTTTAGTATATAGTATCAAATTATTTGCTGAAAGCATTGCAGTTAAATTTACCAATTTTTCTGTATTTATAGAATTTCACAAAATGTTTAATAAAAGATCAATTTTTATGATGTGTTTTGTGTGTTAAAAAAAATATTACATTTATTTCTCATATGTAAATTTAAAAATGTTGAATAAAGGATATTTTATTAATTTAAAACTTCTTTTATAAGATGCATTATATTATATGTAGTATTTCAAAAATGTAACTTTTAATTATTTATTGATATAAAATATACATTACTGACTTTAATAAATCATATTTCAAAGGCTTTAAAAATATTTCAGCAGTAAAAAAAAATCTATATTATCTATTCAGGGGACAATGGAGGAAAAAAATTTATGATCGTCAAGTTACAAAATTATCATTATCAATCCGTGTAGTTGATGAACAGCAAATTGATCGTCATTTTAATTCAGCTGAACTGCAAGAATTATATAACTTTGAACCAGAATCTCTGCCTAATCGTCCTACACCTATGGTTCCTAAAGTGAGTTAAATATAATTATGAACTGATAATGTGATTTTTAAAATATATTGTAAATATGCTCCCTAATCTTGCATGCCATTGCTTTTATATATCATAATGTATAATCTCTTCTTATACTTATTTATATGTTGACTTTTTAAAGATTCTGTTCACTTTGCTCAGAATAGTAAATTAACATAATAGTAAATTTTTGTCTTTGCATCTTGATTTTCAAAATCATTTGCTTCATTCAGTAGACCTCATACAAGCCTGGAAAATCCCTAGGGGGTCTAAAATTCAATGAAGTCTCTCTGAAATTTTGAGTTTAATATCTATCCTGATCCAAAAATAATTTCTAAAAAGATATAAAAACTGAAGATGCTGTCTGTCACAGTGACAGTTGACTTCAGTCATTAAGAATAACAGGCTGTGATAATCCTAAATTTGAATCAGTAATGTTTATATGCAAAGATTTCTCCTTAAGATATACAAAATTATATTAAAGATCTTGATGCATGCAAATATTGGTCAGTTGTTGCTAATAAGAAAAGATGGTTTTGGAGCAATGAAATGTCCCAATTTTTGGCTAAATCAGGCTTGAGTTTATATCATGGCAGTTTGATTTCTGAGAGGTTCTATATTACAAATTTTCTTTATGTTAGAAATCATAAACTTTATTAAAAAAAATCCGGGCAAAATATTTAGCTTATTTAGACAATGTATTGACAAGAGAAATGCTGTTTGAAAGAGAAAACTGAAAGTAGTGTCAGAAATTAACTTGAAAATAAAGGCAAAACAAGATTTGAATGAGAAGCTATTAATCCTATTTCCAGTGAGAAGGAACTCTGAAAGAACAAAAGAAATTGGAGGGTTCCCATCTGTTGCTGAATGAAGCAACAAAAATTTTGACTTAAGTGTTATAAAAGTTACACAGATGATATTAAACACAGCAAACATCTGTAAACCTTGGACATGAAAGAGAGATGTCAGATGAGCATATAAAATTGATCTACATTTAATTGCTGTTTTTTTCATACTTTTCCATTATCTGTACCATAGAAATTGTATTATTCTATATTGCTCATTCGTGCTAGATATTACGCTAGGATTATTTTATGTATTAAATCTAACTTAGTCAAACCTATTATTAGTGTGTTCTTTCATTTTGCCTAATATTACAGTATTTTTTAGCATTTAGCTGGCTCAAAATCATCCATGCCCAAATTTTGCTGGATATGCATTGCATTCAAAATTTTAGTTCATATTCTTATAATGATGTATAAGTGAAATACATACATACATATATATATATTTTAAGAACATAATATGTTTGTAATGATTGTTTTTGAAGTATATTTGCTAACTTTTATCAAGCACCTGTAAAATTTACAGATTGTAGACTAATTTTAATTATTTTCTTGATTATATTCTATCATTTAACAAACTGGTGGATCTTTCTTTTTTTTTCCTGAATAGAAAAATTTTAATTTTCTCTGCTGTTTAGTCATTGTGAAAAATAAATAAATAAATATCTTCAAAAATAAAATGTCATTATATAAAAAAAGGGGGAGGGGCAGCTTTGCTACCATGCAGACAGAAGATTGAGGATTCAAATTATTCACTATATTGTTTTTTGTTTACTTGTTATATTCATAATTTATGATGAATACTTTATTTACATATTTTAAAATAAAAGTTTAACTTAACTTTAAACACCAGGACTCATTTTATCGTTATTTTATTCTATGTGATTGGAAACAATTTCTTTAAATGCATAACTAATTTTATATTATTTAGAAACCATAGAATGTCATGCAAACCAAATATGTATTATAAAGTTGAATATTGTCCCACTCTCATTACACAATGTATATATATGATATATTTTTCATTAAAAAAATTACTCTTAATTTTAATTATCTAAATTTGATAAGCATGTTTATGATAGTGAAATCCTTAGAGTTTAATGTATATCTACATAGACAAATGTATGCCCTTTTTAACCTGTACCATGATTCAAAGCTGTTAAGAAAATTGAATATATTTTGGTCCATAAAATATAACTTTGTGAAAAATCCCATGAAAAGAAATCTGATTCTGTTGTTCACTCACAAAATAAAAATAACATATAAGAAACAATTTTATATATTTAGTAATGAATTAAAATTTATAAAAAAAAATATTACTATTATAATGAAAGCTGTTTTAAGTTAGTAAAAATATACTTACATTATATTTCTTTAAATATATAGATACTTCAACAAATTTAATGTACATACCAAGCATATAAATTTTTTGATATACTAGAAATGCTAAGCATATATTTCACTATTATAATTTCTTAGGATACTCTTTCTTGCTGAAATGCTGATAAAATTTAATGATTGGATTACTGCATACCATGAGCATGATTCACTTTTGCAAAATGAAACTGAAGAGGATTTGACAGAAGAAGAGCGAAAAGCAGCTTGGACTGAATATGAAAATGAAAAGGAAGGCAGATATGAAGAAATGAATTTAAGTGATGGTAAGTATGGTTCTAATATTTTTATATAAAAAAAAAATCATAGAATTCATGGTTTATAATTTTCTGTAAAATGATATACAGACAGAGAGAGAGAGCTTATTGCGTTAGAAGAGAAAAATACAAAATTTGAATGGATATAAAAATCCCTACTAAAGTATAATACAGCAGATATAAGGACTTATTGAGGAACACAAAACTATAAAGTTATCAAATTATAGCTGTGCTCTTTTCAAAGTTTTCAAAGCTAATTATTAATAAGTAGTGGCATAATTGAAAGAGATTACAACTTTTAATTCGACTGAGGTTTTTTTTTAACCTTGTATATGTAATATATATATTTATATAATTTTATATATAATATTTATTTAAAGTAGTTGTTAAATCATATTCATAGATTTTAATTTTCCTATTACAAATTACTTTGTAATTGTATATTGTTTGCTTAAGTTAATTTATATGTATCTGTAATGAATCTAATTTTTTTTATTACTGTACATGTATTTCAAAAATTATTTTTTATGATTTTTTTTTTGTTTAATACTTTTGTGATTTTTTTTTTCCTATCAAAATATAGAAATAAAAGAACTTTGTAAAGAACCAGATTTCAATGATGCAGGTTCTGCAGAATTTAAATCTATGTCTGCAAAAATGATGTTAGATACATTGATTTCAAATTGCAAAAAAGCAGGTATACTTTCGAATTTTTGTTTCAACCATTATTTTGAATCTCTATGTAAATAAATTTCATTAATCACATTTTGTCTTGATATAATAATTTGTTTTATAAATTATTACCCATTATTTTATCAAACATAAAATTTAATAGTCATTGTAATTAAAAGGGTTCTAAATTGTTTACTACTAATATCACATGCTTTAAAAAAAATTATTTTCCTTTTCAAATAAGAGACATTTTTTATTATTCTAAATTTTTTTCATTCAATTTAAATAAAATAATTATTTTATTGTACTATGTATATGTTTGTGCCATTACTATGTGTGTGTTTTTGTAGAAACATTTTAAATTCTTTGTAACATCCAAGTGTACTGTATTGTAAAATACTTAAATTTTATGCCTTTCTGTTATGTTTCAGTATCCAAACGCGAGCATTCAGGAGTTAAGAAGACATCTTCAATTACTAGTCAATCAACTAAGAATTGCTTTTCAACAAAAACATGTCAGGATACTTCGAATGAAACAGGACGTATGTGTATGAATTTTGTTATGAACATATATTGTTCATATTTATAAGTTTTAAAAATATATAATGTTAATATATACTATTGTGTCCAAAAAGTAAGACCAATTTTAAATGTAAAATTCCCGATTTTATGGAATTTCAATTCTTTTTCTTCTTTTCTTTTTAGGTTGCTGGTACTGTCCTTGACATCAAAATATTCGTTAGTGTTTGAGTTACGCTTGGCTTTGTGAGATGCTAAAACTGATTCCAGCGATTTTTGAAATGTCTGAATTAATTCAGCAAAGAACTTGCATTAAATTTTGTTTGCGGAAATGTATAAAATGTTGCAGAAGGCATTCGGTGAGCATTCCTATATTGGAAAGAAATGTTTAGAAGTCGCATAAACAATTCAAAGAAGGCAGGGAACTCATTAAAAGACGAAGAGCTATCTGGTCGACCATCAGACTCAACTGACGAAGCTCATGTCCAAAAAATTAAAGATTTGGCACTAGCAAATCTCCGATTTAAAATTAGAGACCTTGCTGGTGTTGTTGTAACTTCAAAACGATCGGTCAATTCCATTTTGGGCCTCAAACGCGTTAAATCTTGATTGGTACCGAGAACACTGAATGAGACGGCTCGTACTGTGTTGATTCTTCGTGACTTTTTGCCAAAAATGAAACCCATATCGCTCATCAACCATCGTATTCACACTGTTCGACTTCTGGCTATTCCCTAAACTCAAAAGACCACTCCGGGGACACCGTTTTGAGTTAATTGAAGAGATTCAACGTGAATCACCACACTCTTTGCCGGCCATCCTGCCAATGACTTTCACTTGCATTGAGGATTGGTATTGCATTGTGCCAGAGATGAAAGCAAGTTTGAAGGAATGCAATAAATTTGGAAAAGTAAATAAAAGAGTTTTTGATAAAAAAAAAATGGTCTTGCTTTTTGGGCACAGTAGTAAATGTGCCTTATTTAGAAAAATAATAGTCGCTATATGTTTTTTTTTTTTTTTTTTTATCCAGGCTTTTTAAGTTTAATATTATAAAAATACTATATTTATTTGGTTACCTAGTATATACCAGCTAAGTATTTTCTGAATGATATATTAGTTTATTTCAATCTGATAATTGGATAGAACCAAAGTTTAACACCTATTTAAGCAAACATATGCATTTTATTTTATGCATTTCATAATAAACTGTCAATAAATGTAGCAAATATTTGGGTTTGATCTAAATGAAGATAGTTTTTACATTTAAGTGTAGACAAAGTTTATTCTTAGAGTATTGTTTAAAAGAGTAATTACATTTTTATTTTATTTTATCTCATTATCTGAGAAGTTAAAAATATAATTTAAATTTATAGAAAAGACAATTGGGGTCTTCAGTATTTTTTATGTGTCCATTTCACAAAAATTAAGTTTCACCCTTTGGTACTTTTTATTTTATTCGATTGTTTTTATATATAAACCTTTCAACAGAAATCAGGAAAAGGTACACTTGATTTTTTCATTTTGTGAATATGTTTGACCTTTTTTTCTATTTCTTTTTAAATTGTATTTAAAAAAAAAATAATGTATAAATATTTCTTTTCTGTAAAATTTTTTGACATTACAATTTGTTTGTAAAAATAACATCAGATTTTTTTTTTTTTTTAGTTTATGGCTAAAGGATCAGTGCCTATTGCTTTAAATAAATATCTGGATGATCTTAATATAATTTTGAAAGATCTGGCACGCCATTATGAAGGTATTAATACTGTAAGTAAAATATTTTTTTTTTTTCATTTTATGGATGATAAATATTTATATTCAATTGCACTTGATATTAAATTATACTTTTAGAACTTTAAAGGAATTAAATATATGTGAAATTTCTTTTGCTGTGTCATATTTAGAATTTAAAAAAGGAATGTGGTTATTCTGAAATTCTTTCCATTTATTTTACTTGTGAATTCTATTTTTTATTCTTTATTTAATCTTTTATTATCTTATTAAAAAGTAAAGTCATAATACTAAAGAATTATGATTATTTATTGGGTTTGGTTATTGATCGATTTTTTTCCCCTCCATACTTATGAATTTTTCATTTAAACTAAAACTTTTTAGATTTAATATAGTATTTAGCATTCTTATTTCAAAAATATATAAAATTTAGTTTCTAAAATATTAACTTACAAAAAAAAAGTGAATTTAGTTATGAACTCTTAAAATTGTCAATTCTCTTTCTTGATATTGATATTCAAATACCACAAACAGGGGCCGGATTTTCCTATAGGCTAACTAGGCTTCAGCCTAGGGCCTCAAGATCAAGAAGGACCTACATTTAAATTGTTAGAAAAATTAGAATTACACTATTCTAAAAACAGTAAACACTAAAATAGAAATTCTACACATATGACTAATAAACAAACGTAATAATAAATAATAAAAATGTTGTGTGTTAGGTTTTATTTGTTATTGTTACAAGTACTATATAGGGTGCTGAGAATAAATTTCCAAATAAGTGTTCTCAACTTTTTTTTTTTTTTTATTTATTATTATCCGTGCCACATTTTTTATAAAGATTAGATTAGATTTCTGAATCTCTGAATTCAAAGCAACTCATTTTTATTTTATGGGAATAAGTTGTAGATGCATTTCATTGATAATTCATTTGCAAATAATATTGTAGCCTATAAATCAAGGATGTCCAGTCTTTTTAGCCATCTTGATCCGCTTTTCATGCATGCACAAAATCCACTTTAAAATATTACTTATAATTATTAAAATATTACTACGATTATGATAATTGTTTGTTAAAAACGTACAATCTTTAATCCCTCTTTTAGCTTTTTTTAAAGTAAATAATATTGAACAGATTAAAAAATCTTATTCACTGAATTAAAAAATATCTTTGAAATTAACAGAATTTTTGCATTTGACTAGATAAAAAAAAAAAAAAAGTTCATTATTTTTCTTTATATTCTTAATTATTTCAAGATGAAGTAAAATGAGTAGTTAAAAATCTCACTGTTTTAAGGAAATTTAATGATTTCACATTGAACCTCATTCAAAAGTATTGTGATCTGTACTGGATGAGGTCAACAGCCATCTTCTAGATCAGGGGTGGCCAACCCAAATGATCTTGCGGACCACTTTGGAAAGCATCATAACTTTGTAGGTCGTGTATAAAATTATATATCCCCATATTAGATTTTGACTCAATATAGACATTTTTTGGAGGGAAAATTGATACATAATGAGTTATTATGTTTACTATTATTCGTACATGTAAACATAGACAATATAATAATAATGATACTAAATGCACATTGTTAAAGAAATATATAACACTAAAAATGAAATAAAAAAAGAATGAAATCATTAACAAATATTTTTTTACTAATGCAATATTTGTTTCCCCACTCTTTCACTTAGCTTTTGCAAAAATTACAATTTTGGTATTTGCACATCGTAATTGGCGATTATCATTATTGGTGTTTATGTTTTAGTTATTTTTGCAAACTCATAACTGTAAACTCATAAATATAACAGGCAAGATCTGTCATATATTCTCAAGACTATTAATTTAAAATCAAAGTACAAAAGTTCTCATAATTTCGACAGTTAATTTTTGTGAATATATGGATGCACAAATAACACATTTTTTTAATACATTGGTTTTAGTACTTTGGTCATTATAAATTAAATATATTCTTAAAAGTATGATAAATCTCACAGGCCAGAAAAATATTCAAGTTGGGTGGGTGGCCACCCCTGTTCTAACTCATCCACTTTATACTCTATACTATTCATACTCTATCAGATTATTATCTGTTTAGGACTCTACATCATTTTTTGATGGCAAAAAAATTCAATAATTAACAGGAGATTGAAATTTCTCTAAAAGCATATTTTGATGCAAAATCAAAAAAAAAAAAAAAAAAGATGGAGAGATGGATTCAAAAACGTTACCAGAACGATGTTTAAATGTCATAGAGAATGATGGAAAATATATCAACGATTAAATATGTGCAACAATAAATATATATTTTTTTCCTTTCAAATTTGTCTATCTAAATTCCGTATTACTTTCATTCAACCTGATAAAATCCCATATAATATAACCAAAAATGTTTATCTCTCTTTATAAATAGACCATTTATTTTTTCAGACACAACGTACAGGCATTTTGGAACAAAACTTTGATATTTATGGTTAATTTACCAAAATAACCAATCATAAAAATGTATGGCAGCAATAAATAATAGTCATAATCAATTATTTTAATTAAAACATAAAAATTTAGATTGACAATGACACAAATAAATTTCACAAAATTATTTAAATGACATGCAACTTAAAGAAATATTGATAAGTGTTCTTGTGCTCTCTCCTCATGGTACTTTGAATCTCAAATTTTCGTTAAGCCTTTCATTTTTGGGCCTCGTTATCCAAAAAGATTCATGGCTTTGCATAACGATTTTCGTGATCCCCAATTCGGGCGTTTAATGAGAGAAAAATTGATTAATGGAGTGTCTATCCTGACATGCACAGATAACTTCTAAGCATTGAATTGTAATGAAGTGCATATTTTTTCTTTTTTCTTTATTTATTTGATAATCATGTTTAGTAGTCTGGTCACCATATGTTTACTTTGTGATTCTGTTTAATCTAAGAATTTCAATAAGATTTTTTTTTTTTTTTAGTTTATAAGGAAAACGATTCCAGTATATACAATATAGATAAACAATATTACAGAAGAAGTATTTGTGTTTAGATTTTTTTTTTCTTCAAAAAAAAAAAAATTTCCTATACTTTTTAATTATCGTTTAATCAAGTCAGCTGAATTAGATATTTTATGGTGATAAAAATAGTATTGTAGTTTATTCAAGATTGATAAGGAGTAAGAAAAAAAGGCACCAGCAGTCTTTCTTAACATTAAATATTGACAGTTTCTGTAGGGTTCAAAGATATTACTTTTTCTCAATAAAAATGATGAATGATGAATGTTCATTGATGAATTCAATGAATGAACATGAATGATGAATGTTGAAATGATAGATGTGTGATAAATCTCAAGTGCTGCAAAAATGTTCAAGGCGGGCCGTGGGTTGGTCACACCTGTTCTAGATATTTCTTTTACATTTAAAAAGCCATGCAATAGCAAAATACTTACACTTCAGGAATTATGTTGTTAATAACTCTACCATTGCTATTATTAAACTGACTAAATATCAAAGAAATATATTCTTTTATTATAAATTATATATTATTCTTGTATGCTTCTTCACATTTTTTATTGCATTGTGAATATTCATCTTGACAGTTAAAACAAAAATTCTCAAAATCCATTCACACTACTAGTAAAATGGTTTAATGCTACTGTTAGTTGCCTAAGTAGAAGAAAATAAAACATAGATATTAATTCTATTGATTATTGAGTTCAATATGAATTTATCTTGTTCAAAATTGTGTATTTAATTAATAAAAAGTTCACTTAAATGGTGTGTTGTTTTCTGTTACTAAAATTTTGTACACTGCTTTTAAAGTCTAGTTTAAATTGAATGTTTTATTTCAAATTTTTAAAAGATGACATTTCACTTGCTGGAAATCAAAGTTGCTCTAGAAATAATATTATGTTTATAGTTACAAAAATTATATCATATAAAAAATTTTTTTAGTTGGTGGCTAATGATAATAAGGAAGCTATGTTACAAAATATGAAAAAATATGCAGCTACATATGCTCAACAGCAGCAGTTTGCTAAAGCTAATCAAGCTTTTATGCCCAATATGTATCAGGGAAATATGCCCCATCGTGCTCAGTCATCTCATGCAAATCTTGGTTTCCGTGCCCAATATCCAACTCAAATGAATGTTGGTCCTGGACTAAATTACAAACAAATGAATTCTCAGTGGAATGCCCATGCACAAGCATACATGAAAAATGCATATCCAAGATTTACTTATTCTTCAGCTAAACCTGTGAATAAAGAAAGCAATAAAAATACTGCACCAACTTCTCAACCTGTGATTACTGAAGTTGATAGAAATACACCATCTGTTTCAAATCAGCAGCAAAATTCACATTCAACTGTTATCATTGAAGAAATTGAATAAAAAAAAAAAAGGATTGTTTTGTCTTCATCTGTAATGTTGTCTTTATTCCTTTTATTAACATGTGTAGAACTAAAGTGATCTGCAAAACATTTTTGTAAGTATTCTGAGTAATTGAATTTGTTTCTAATAAGGAAGATATTTGTAAAAAGAAAAGGCATATGTTATAAGTTGCAAAGCATCTTCAAGAAGACTTCAAGCAAAATATTATTTAAAATGCAATAATGTTTGAAGTGCAGATGAATTTATGTCTTATTTATTTTATAACTTTTGTAGAAAAAGTTGCTTTATGTAAAACTGAAACACCTGATTTACTTATCTAGATGTAGTCAATAATGCTATGTTTGGGTGTGATTAATTGGACAATTGAATTTTTTTTTTTTTTTTTTTTTTTTGTCTTAAAATTGAGTTTTGTTGCATTTCCGTAGAGTTTAGTCAATGTATTGTTCCAGAAGGATCTTTCATTATTTAACAATATCTCATTGTAATGTTCATTTATTATATTCTGTGACTTTATTTTTAAAGCAGATTCTAATTTTATGTTTTGGTTTCAATACATTTTATGGTCAGTTCATATTTAAAAATAAAAGTTTCAGCATGTGTCTAATACATAATATATGTATTAAAAAAATTATGTCTACATTGTAAATAAATAGTAGTTCTTTTAAAAGTTAGTAGCAATCAACTTTTGAAGCTCAGATATTTGCTTAGTTTAAGAGGGAATTCAATAGTAATTCATTGTATTACATGTAGATCATCAAATAATTTTTTTGATTAATTGTTCAACAGTTACAATGAAAAAAATTATTGTAAAATTGTGTTTTTTATATAGTTTTCTTATTAAAAAAAAATTAAGGTTTCATTGTTGAAGGAAATTGATTATTGTATCCAATTTTATAGTCTGTTGTGCTTTATAGAAATTTTTATATTAATTTTTCATAAGAATTTTATTGGTTATTTTTGCTATTATGTGCTAACATGTAGGATATATAATTACAATGGCATAAAATATTATTGATATTTATAAACAATGGCAAATATTCCTGCTTCAAAATTTTAACACTTAAAAATGACAGAAAAATTTGCATAATGCCAGGAAAACGTGTCATTTAATTCATTTTGATATATTTCATGGAAGTTTTATCATTAGTGTACATGGGAATAAAATTAATTCTGCTGATGAATAAGTTAGTAGCTGTATAAAATGCTGTAGAGGTGCACTTAGTTAATAGAAAACTGTGACTAAATTAAATTTTTGCTGACAATTTTAATATTGCTGTGATTATTGAACCTGATTAATAGATTCCTTTGGCTTTTAAACCTAATTGATATTCTTGTGCAATAGTGACCCCATTTCACAAATCAATCATAGTTGCTATTCTTTTCTATATGTTTATTATATTGTGAAAGTGTACATAATCATTGTTTTTTTTATTATATTTATTGTTCCTTTCATTCCAATGAAAATAAAATGTTTTTCACTTAATAAAGTTAAATTCCTGAGTGGCTTTCATTTTTTTTTATTTTTTTTTTTAATAAATATTCTTTAATCAGTTCTCGCCAGTCAGCCAAAGAATTAAAACTGGTGTTGTATAAAAGAAATTATGCTATGAATTTAAATAGTGAAAATCGAAAAGATTATTTATATTTAAGAATTGTGGTGAAAACGTGAATATATATTTCTAACAAATTTTAATGTTCATATTCACTATAGAGATGAAAATCTGCATCATTATCATTTTATGAATTTATTATTAATTTG
The DNA here is from genome assembly GCA_021605095.1 of Caerostris extrusa. Taxonomy (NCBI): domain Eukaryota; kingdom Metazoa; phylum Arthropoda; class Arachnida; order Araneae; family Araneidae; genus Caerostris; species Caerostris extrusa. The sequence continues at coordinate 123,671 of BPLR01015502.1, forward strand.
GGCTTCAAAGCGTTTTTAATTATCAGTAAATTTATCTTCTTTTCATGCATTGGATAAATAAATACCAATATATCTACGTATCTATAATGAAAGCATCAGTACTGATTCAATGTATATCATCAACTTTTACCGAAGTCATGCTCCTTTCTATTGGCCAAAGTGTGATTTATTTTTTTTTTCCACGCAAGTTTTAGGTGTTGCATTGTAACAAGTAACATAAAAAAAAAATTTTTTTTTCAAATCAATTCCTACTTTTTTGCTCACTATATTGCAGAAAGTCCTTTATAAATAATTTTCATTCATTTTTTAAGTTAGAAAAATGCTCTCTCTCACTAATTTATTCACATGTATTTTCCATTTTGTTCCCTCCTTGACTCAGACTAGAACACAGAATCTGAAAAAGAAATTTTTTTTTTTTCGCCACTGACGGTATTTATTCCTAAATTTATATCCTGCTAAACATCTTATATAGGAGAAATTTTTTTATCCCATATAAAACTAAAATTAATTCATTAACTTTAATTAATGAATTAATATTTGAAAAAACTGCATTAACATCAAGTGTCATCCACTACAAGTTTTAAAAAATGTATTTGAACTTGAGTGGATGAATAAAAAGTTTTATTAACGATTGAGAATTTGAACAAGATATATAAATATACACTCATGAGCCAAAACATTATGACCACCTGTCAATAATGAGTTGGCCCACCTTTGGAGCGCAACACAGCTTCAACCCGCCTTGGCATGGATTAATACCCCCTTTAATACCAGTTAAATACCACTTCCACCTCATCACGTGCCTTCCACGTCATCCAGGCGAGTTCATTGCAAATGTAGGGGTGGTCATAATGTTTTGGCTCTTGAGTGTATATAGGGAGAGTGTGAACTAATAGTAAGAATTGTAAAAAGCAGTGTTATAGAATTGATTTTTATGTAACTTGCAGAAAAAAAAAAAAAAAAAACCCTCAAATTATTAGTAGCCACAAAAATTTAAGGTTTTTTAATGTTTGAGCTTGGATTGCAGTTTGGAAATTATGTAATCTTATGAAATTATTGTTATTAATTATGATTATTAATAACCATCGGAACAAATAAATTAATACCATGTCATTTTTTTTTTTTTTTATTACTTTGTCACTAGAACCTTTGAAAATCGGCGCATAAACGAAAAATGCAAATAAGATTTTACTGAAAAATAAATTGGTTTGTAGCAAATTTCATCATAATTGATAGGTGAATTTTTTTTTTTTTTAATCCGAAATACGAATATATCTACGACTTGGATAAATTAAAAATTCTTTAAAGCAGAAGTGATTACTATTTTTTTTTAATTAAAAAATATTTTTAGTGTAATAACAAGTTAATTAGATTTTTTTTTTGTAACCTTATGTCACCTATATTAATTTGAAAAGGATGATAAATAATATATATTTTTTATCTTTTACAGTTCTCACCTTCGCAATTGTTTTTTAAAAAAAAAATTTATTTCTGAAAATGAGTCTCAGTTTACAGCAAAATTAAATTTTGGCAGAAATTTCGTTTTATGTTTTAAATTAATTTTACATGAAAAACCAGATATCGATAAAGATTCTAAAGAATTCAATGTTTCTACAAACAATCTAAGCATTTTACTGTTCTTAAAATATATAATTAAGTATTTTATATAAATTATAATGTGTGATATTTTTTAATCCCGGCCTGATGCTTAAGTAAATAGAGGAAAACAGATCTTTAATATTAGTTGAGTAAAATTGTATTTCTCTTTTCGATCCAGTAAATCTATTTGAATTCTATAATAACTATCTTGAAACCAGAAAGATATAAGATGGTAGAATTGTAGTGTTTTTATATGTAACAGCAAATTATATTTGTAACTAAGAGCTTCTTGTTATTGGTTTTCCCTATTTAACTCATAAAAAAAAAACCTATTCAGTATCCTACAATATTAGACTTGATTCTGAGATTTATGCTGCCTTTATTCGTGAATATATTCATTAGCAATTTAAGGGCAGACACATTCCAACATAGACATCCTTAGCCAGTAAATCATACAGCATTCAAGTCAGATTTACTCTTAAACCTAAGCGATCCAGTAAATCTATTTTGAATGTTTGTTGTCCAATTGTGATTTAACTTAATCATGATCCGACAATATTTGACTTGATTCTTAGATTGATGCTGCCTTTATTCGTGAATATATTCATTAGCAATTTAAGGGCAGATACATTCAACATAGACATCCTTAGCCCCTCATACAGCATTCAAGTCATACTCTTAAACCTAAGCGATCCAGTAAATCTATTTGAATGTTTGTTGCCCAATTGTGATTTAACTTAATCATGATCCGACAATATTTGACTCGATTCTTAGATTGATGCTGCCTTTATTCGTGAATATATTCATTAACAATTTAAGGGCAGATACGTTCAACATGGACATCCTTAGCCCCCCATACAGCATTCAAGTCATACTCTTAAACCTAAGCGATCCAGTAAATCTATTTGAATGTTTGTTGTCCAATTGTGATTTAACTTAATCATGATCCGACAATATTTGACTTGATTCTTAGATTTATGCTGCCTTTATTCGTGAATATATTCATTAACAATTTAAGGGCAGATACATTCAACATGGACATCCTTAGCCCCGCATACAGCATTCAAGTCATACTCTTAAACCTAAGCGATCCAGTAAATCTATTTGAATGTTTGTTGTCCAATTGTGATTTAACTTAATCATGATCCGACAATATTTGACTTGATTCTTAGATTTATGCTGCCTTTATTCGTGAATATATTCATTAACAATTTAAGGGCAGATGCGTTCAACATGGACATCCTTAGTCCCCCATACAGCATTCAAGTCAGACTCTTAAACCTAAGCGATCCAGTAAATCTATTTGAATGTTTGTTGTCCAATTGTGATTTAACTTAATCATGATCCGACAATATTTGACTTGATTCTTAGATTTATGCTGCCTTTATTCGTGAATATATTCATTAACAATTTAAGGGCAGATGCGTTCAACATGGACATCCTTAGCCCCCCATACAGCATTCAAGTCAGACTCTTAAACCTAAGCGATCCAGTAAATCTATTTGAATGTTTGTTGTCCAATTGTGATTTAACTTAATCATGATCCGACAATATTTGACTTGATTCTTAGATTTATGCTGCCTTTATTCGTGAATATATTCATTAACAATTTAAGGGCAGATGCGTTCAACATGGACATCCTTAGCCCCCATACAGCATTCAAGTCATACTCTTAAACCTAAGCGATCCAGTAAATCTATTTGAATGTTTGTTGTCCAATTGGGATTTAACTTAATCATGATCCGACAATATTTGACTTGATTCTTAGATTGATGCTGCCTTTATTCGTGAATATATTCATTAGCAATTTAAGGGCAGATGCGTTCAACATGGACATCCTTAGCCCCCATACAGCATTCAAGTCAGACTCTTAAACCTAAGCGATCCAGTAAATCTATTTGAATGTTTGTTGTCCAATTGTGATTTAACTTAATCATGATCCGACAATATTTGACTTGATTCTGGGATTTATGTTGCTTTTATTCGTCAGTATAATAGAGTTATATATTATTCATTAACAATTTAATGGCAGATGCATTCAACTTCAGCATTCTTTGCCCCTCATACAACATTCAAGTCATGTTGTAAAAATCAAGCTATCCAGTAAATCTAAAGGACTTTTGCTGTCCAGTGGTGATTATTGTCTTTTAATTATTAATATATGTTTACCTTATAGACGATAATAGTAATTAACAGTGTATCCCCAAAGACATCTTCGTCTGGTTACAATAGTCTGGTGGATTGGGATTTTGAACTTAGTGAGTCGAGTACTCGACAAGCAAAGTCGAATCGGTAGCTTCAATATCTATGCCGCGCTTGGATATGATAAATCCGCTTGCAAAAAAAATCCTATGGGGCTTCGATCAGAAGGGTGCAATTAATCGGTTGTCCTTATAAGGAATGTTCATACAAAACTGGAGACGCAGAATCATGGCTCACCCTGGGTGTGCCATTCTAATGGAGTGACATAGATAAAAATGTCCGGCATTCGAAACCACCCTTATCAGATCTTCAAATGTTTTCTACTATTCTTGATTTAAATTTTCCTTACTCAATTAAGTGGTAAAAAAAATTGTGGGGTCAAATAAAAATTAATGCTTTGCTATTACATGCATAAATTACGCAAATTCAATATTTCATTTCTTTTAAGAAGCATTGAATGTTAAAGTTGTAAAGAAATTGTCATTGTCCGTAAAGAATTACAAAAATGCAAGCAACATGAAAATACCTAATAGTGACTTAGTCACTAAATTGAATATGCTGTCCTATCTCGCCACAAAGTCAAATTTTTCAAATAAACACGAGATATTTCGTTAAAACGATGTTACCTATAACTTTGAAATTAAGCTTGGACAAAAAATAACAAACTAACATAATCTGAATTTTACATTGAAGATTTAATCGCAGATTCTTATCTATCAGAAAAAAATTAACATCACAAAAAATATGTATAATATATAAAATTTAAAAAGGGCGTGAGCTGTCACAATAGCCTAAGACAATTCTTTGTGTATACTTTAATGTTTTACTGATAGTCTTGCTATTATTTTCGGTAATTGGGAATTTTATTTCCATAATATGTTACAGATTCTCCTGTAACTATTATTAATTCTTTTGATAATATAATTGCATAGAAAAACTAAGTACCGTAAAACAAAATAAAAAAAGAAAAATCTGAATTGATATTTAAAGGAATACAACACTTTGTATGTATTTTAATTTTATTAGAATGTCAAGGTAATTAACGATTCCTTGTTGTGCAACATGCACAACTGAATGCAACATGCTATTCTAACTAGCTTGTTATGTAACAGCCTAGGGTTGGACAGCCCTGTTGTAGAGAGAAACAAGTATCTTCAATGTAGCAGTATAAAGAGGACCTGAATTATAATAAGGGTGACAAATAATAATAACGGATCATTTAAAAATTCACTTATTAAAATTGGTTAGCTTTAATTTTACTAATGACTCACTTAAAAGAAGTTGATGAAAATAATGGTTGGATGGAAATATTATATAGCGGTGCCTATTTGCAACAGTAGCAAATATACTTATAAGTGAGATAAAAAAATCACAAATGACACCTGTGAAAGATGCTTCTAATTCTAGGTCAAAGACATCAATTTGCTGCTGTTAAAGTGTTAAAAAAAGTACAACTGCCGAATGGTTGTGTACTACTGTGTCCAAAAAGTAAGAAAAATTTTCAATTTTAAAATTACCGGGGCTTATGGAATTTTAATTTCTTTTCTTTTTTAAGTTGCTGGCACTATCCTTGACATCTGTATGAAATTTGACATCAAAATATTTAATTTTAAAATTATATAATTTTTCTATTATTTCAGTTACGCTTGGCTTTGTGAGACTCTAAAACTGATTTCTGGGGCTTGAATGGCCGAGTGTCTGGCGTTCGGTACCACAGGTTTCGGGTTCGAGTCCCGGCGGTGCCACGAATGTTTTGTAGTGGTTCGGAATCCACGTTAAACTGTAGGTCACGGTCTGTTTAGCCCTCGTGCGCATAAGATGACCGTAGAGCGACAAACCAAACTAAAACTGATTCCCGCGATTTTTGAAATGGCTGAATAAGTGGAGCAAAGAACTTACATTAAATTTTGTTAGTGGAAATGTATATGGGGCAAAATGGTCGAATGGTTAAATAGTCTCACGCAGAATTCATGAGTTCGATACTAATAGTGGAAACGTATAGAATGTTGCAGAAGTGGTATAAATAGTTCAAAGAAGGCAGAGAACGCGTTGAAGACGAAGAGCCCTCTGGTCGACCATCAACCTTAACCGACGAAGATCATGTCCAAAAATAATAAAGATTTGATGCTTGCAAACCGTCGATTCACAATTAGTGACTTTGCTGATGATGTTGGAATTTCTAAAAGATCTGTCAATTCAATTTTGGGCTTCAAACGTGTCAAATCTTGATTGGTACCGAAAAGCACTGAATGCGCCAGCTCACATTGCATTGATTCTTCATGACTTTTTTTCACCAAAAATGAAACCCATATCGTTTCACAACCACTGTATTTACACAGTGCAACTTCTGGCTATTCCCTAATCCCAAAAGACCACTGCGTTTGGACACTGTTTTGAGTCGATTGAAGAGATTCAACGTGAATCACCGCACGCTTTGAAGGCCATCTCTGCCGATGACTTTTTAGCATGCATTGAGGTTTGGAAAAAACCTTGGCATAAGTGCATTATGTCAGGAGGGGATTACTTTGAAGGTGATGAAATAAATTTGGATGAATAAATAAAGAGTTTTTGAAAAAAATAATTTGTCTTACTTTTTGGGCACAGCTGTATGTAATAACTACGAATGCTGGTTTCAAGTGGTAGATCAGGTACATGGTTGGTGTATGACTCATTGCACGTCAAAGGGATTCTTTTTCAAAAAAATTCAGCCACTTTGTAAGCGTTACAGAACTTGGTTTAAGCATGGCAGAGATTATACGGAAAAATGATATGCATGCATTTCTCATTTGCATTTCATGTCATTGCAAAAATACTTTCAAGGTTTAAATTTGGTTGATTGTATTAATCTTGTAACATTTACGAAAGAAATTTGTAAAAATTGCCATTATTACTGTTATTTTTTTCTTTGGTTGCATTCCTATATACATTTTTATGTTATACTGTAATGTGCAACTGGATCTTAACTGGGTGTGGTTAGATTAAAGAACACATAGTTTTATTTACACACTCACAAACACGGCACACATTCAATATTTAAGACATATAAATATAGATTCGTGGAAGGATTCAACGTCTAAACCGAAAACCCTATACTCAAGTACGCGCGGGATGCGCTTAATATACTTCCTCTCTGAGGATAATCTGTAGGCCAATTAATACACAGGATTGTGTTAAATATATTTCTTCTCGGGGTGAAAGACTGCAAATTAGACGTTTTTCAGTGGGAACACAGGTTGCGCAGTACTTCCTCTCGGGTGAGAGTCTCGAGGCCTACTGACCATTTCTCTTGAACGCCACAGGGGGCGCTCTCGCCAATCCATAGGAGGAAGCATGGCTTCTATACAGACTTACATGTCTTATGTTAAGCTCGTGATGTTAATTTATCCCTTAAATTTTTTTGATATTTTTCTTTTTAAGAAGAATTTTAAAATATATAGTTATTGAAATGTAATAAAACTTTATTTTTTTCCTTCAAAAATATTACCACAACCATTTCACATACTTATTTCTGTAGTTAAGTAAAATTAAATTATAGTTACAATGAAAGACATTTATTTGTATCTGATTTGAGATGTTGATATTTATTTACATGAAATGTATGCATTAAAAATCGCATTGAAAAATTTTTTTTTGTACAATTGTTTATTGTCTCAAAATCTGTTTATTGAAAAAGAGTATATTCAAAATATATTTAATGGAATTATTTTAGTACAGAATGTTAAACGAATAGCAAAAAATGTTGAATATTTAAAAGTTTGGATTAAATCATAATTTTGTAGTTATATTATGTTATTCCAAATGAAAAAACACAAGAGTTACCGTTTTGCTTTTTGAAATAGTATTAATTTATAAAAATATTTTTATCAATTTCAAATTTGATGTAAATATATCAATTCGATGTAAAAGTAACACATTTTACTTCGCATAATAGAATAGTTGAATTTAAATAATTTTTATATTATATTATAAAATATTTGAAAGTTTTATTAATAATGTTAGAGAATATCACAATCGTAAAAGTAATATGTTAAAATGCACCAAAAAAAAAAATATAATAAAATTGCTAAAGATGCATACAATAAAAATATTTGTATGAGGAGCATTTAAAATAAAAGAGGTTTCTTTATAAATTTTGAATAACAAAAATTAGTCAAATTGGCGTAGTAGAGAAAAAAATCTTGCACACGTGATACAAGAACAGCCATTTGTAGAGAATCGTTATGTAACATCAATAAAGGCTTTTTGCAATATGTCGCTGTTATATCTGGACATGTTACTGGGAAATTCACCAAAGAGTTATATTAATATTGATGTAACTTTCAATACATGTTGCGTATAATATAGCCATAAAGATATTCTTTCTCAATGTTTTTCTTTGTTCCATGGTTGGTCATAAATTCCACCTGCCTGTCATTTAGCGAGTTTATTTTGCACTTGTAGTTATTTAAGAATCGTTTACGAATTCATTTTCTGTATAGTAAAAAAAATTAAAATCTGTTTTTGTTAAACCGCAGCTACCCTTACATTTCTACTTAGTGTGCATTCCAACCCAAGCAGTTTACTTTAGCACATAACTTAATTTTCAAAATTATTGGAAGTTAAATGAATTTGCATATTGCCTCTTGCTTTTACACAGATTTTTTTGAAATACCCTATACATAATTTTTTTCCAATAACAAGTTTACAGAACGTTTTTCCTCCTACGGATTGGCCTGATGGCCGAGTGGCTAGGTACCACAGGTATCGGGTTCAAATCCCGGCGTTACCATGGGTGTTTGTAGTGGTTCGGAATCCACTTTAAACTGTAGGTCCCGGTTCTAATAGGGTCGTAGAGAGTTGCGGGGGCATTGTTACTCCGCGTCCGTGGTTTATTTTCAAGTTATACGCGCCCCCTGGGTAGTGCAAAGTGAGTAACGTCGGTGCAGCCCTTATAGCATAAAAAGATCATGGTCTACTTGCCAGCTGAATTAGAAAAAAAAAGTTTACAGAACAACAGATGTAAAAAAAAAAAGTAAATACAAAGAAATAAGATGGACACGAATTACATTAATTAATCCATCCACTTAAGTCTGGCAATCAATAACGCTTTTATAAAGAAACAGGAGGTAGTGCATGGTCCTGGTTATTATACAAGAGACACAAAGATCAAATCTCATTATATTATTATATCAAATATCATTATAGTATAGATTTGATATCTGTGTCTTTTGTGTAATAACCAGGAAGAAATGGACATGCCTCATCTTGGTTCTTGTTCTGCACTGCCTCCTGTTTCTTTATGGAAGATGTTTTATTGGATTGCCAGACTTAAGTTGATGGATTACCTGATGTCATTTGTGTCCATCTTGTTCTTTGTATTTTTTTTTTTTTTTTTTTTTTTTGTCAATTTAATTTTATGAAGGTGCTTTCGGGGACAATCGTGACCAGAGAAAAGCAATAGCAGTGTCACCTATTTTTCTCTAGGCCATTTAGGGATATCATGATTATGATAGTACCAGGGCTTGTGACCGTTTCTAGCTGCAGCCTCCTCAAAGAAGGAGAACCTAAGAGTATTTTTAACTATCCTCTTTACGGAATGATAGGCCAACACCTGGTTATTTAGCTGTAAAATAGAGGCTCCCTTTTTTTGATAGGAAGTCAGCGGCCTCTTTACCCCTCCATTCCACAGTTACCAGTCGCTACGTTACACCTCGGTGTGAAGGCGCGTACTATGGATGAGTAAAAGTTGGAGCTGTGAATAATAAAAATTGTCGCATATATGCTTCTTACCCTCCTAATATCATGTTCCAACAACCACTGTATTCTGATTACGTGACTACATGGTGTGGATTTACTGCTGATTTTATTCTCAGATAATTTTTCTTTGAAATTCTAACTCCTCGAGGTCCTAAAACGTGCTCTGTCACGAGTGCATGATACAGTGAACTCCTTCGACAGCAGGTCATTCCTGTTTTACAGGAACGGCAATGTTTTCAGTCCACAGTCTTCAAGCACTCTCCACAACTCCCCACATTGGGTGCCAAGTTAAAGAACTGCTTCGTGCTAGTTTTGGCGAGAATCGTGTAATAGTAATTGCCAGAGCTTTCCAGGATGCCTGGCCTCCTCGTTCATCCGATTTAAATCCCTGTGATTTGTAGTTGTAGGGATTCATAAAAGACGGTGTTTATGGAAAACTTAGGACTTAGTCGGTGGAATTAGGACTTTACATCAGTTGAAATCCAGCAATACACGCCATGTTGTTGAAATCCCTTGAGATCTTCTTCGAGCTACCATTGAATACGCCATAATGCACTTTCAACAAGTAATTGATGTCAATGGAGCATACGTTGAGCACATCCTGTACGTGGATAAGTTTTAATGAATCTGATAGATTTTTGTCCTTCATTTGGGGCCACAAATACCCCTGATGGTCAAAATTTGAACTATTTTTTATTGCAGAAATCTTTTTCCATGGTCCATACAATGTATATAAGTTTCATCAAAATCCGACAGTTAGAACGGGTTCTAGAGGAGTTTGAATAAGGTCACTTTAATTATAACCTCTCTGTACATGAATCAAAATGTGAGTCTGATTCGCCGAGAATTAATTCGTACGCAGTGTGCGTCACTTCAAAAGATACTAAAATGACGACTGAGTTTATTGCTGTTGGCGTACTTATCGTTGTGTGAAGGAGCCTTAATACGGAAGACGTAAATTACATCTTTTATTTTTTCAACAATTGGCGGCAGATAGAAATTCGAAAAAAAAAACGTCATTTTCAGAAATAACAACCATTATGGAATATAATAAACACTTATAAAATATTGCAAAATTATAACAAATGAAAAAAATTATTACACACTAGTTTTATTTACAAAAAATTAAGCGTGAATTCATACTATATACTTCTCACTGCATACCATCTTCAATGTGTTAATGTAAAAAAAAAAAAAGTAATTTTATAAAAATGCTTCTTAAATTTCAGATAGTCATTTAAAGGGGTAAATCTAAAATTTAAATTCAGATGATAAAAGTTCAAAAATTTTTTTTTTTAATTGATAAAAAAGGAGTATTTTTATTAAAAAAATACTCCTTGAGTTCTTATTCATAAAGTTTGAAATATTATATGATTTAAAGTAAATTTTGTACTAATTTAATTTATTTCCTTAGCTATTGAAATTGAATAAATTTTCATGCTTCAAAATAAGTAATGATTTATGAAAGTATGAAAAAAAATTTAAACTGCATATATAATATACAGGAGTTTTAAAATTCGGTAATAAAAAAATTATAATTTTGCAAGTAGAATTTAGAATTTTTAAAATTCGGAAATAAAAGAATTATAATTGTACTAGTAAAATTTAGAATTTTTAAAATTCGGGAATGAAAGAATTAGCACTTTTATAATTAAGATTTAGAATTTTTAAAATTCGGAAATAAAAAATTATAATTTTTACAGATAGAATGCAAAATTTTTTTTTTTTAAATTCTGGAATAAAAGAGTTATAATTTTTACAATTAGGATTTAGAATTTTAAAATTCGAAGAATAAAAAGAATTATAATTTTTAAAATTCGGGAATAAAAGAATTATAATTTTTAAAATTAGAATTTAGAATTTTAAAATAACAGAGTTTTTAGAATTAAGGTAGGATGTGATAATTATTAAAATATAATTTAAATTCATATTATAATGTAAGAAATCTCATTATTTTCAAATGAGACTTTTTGAAGATTTCCCGCCATTTGGAAAAAAAAAATCTTTTTGAGGTATACAGCTATTATAATAAAAGAAACACCTGAGTTTTAATCAAAGGAGACCGCAGATTGTGTATGTATATACTTTATCATGTATGGTTAATTAAAAAAATAAAGAGAGTTTCTTTTATATTTAACATATTGATTTATTTTAATTCAATGCTAATAAAACAATTCGAACTTTTAGCAAGGTATATTTAAATTTATTTGAGCTTCAAAAACAGAAGCTGTGCAGTTTTCTTATTTAAAATAAAGTACCCGTTCGTGCAAGTTGATAGAAAAATACGATTGAATGTTTTGATTTATCTATCAGGTTGTTTTTGATCGTAAAAGTAATTTGAGAATCGAATTTTGTTTTCGATACTATTTTTCATTTTGTATTTAATCAGGTCAGCGTAAGAAATATTTTTTTTTTTTTTAAGACAGAAATTTTAATCTCAAAATAAATTAAAAATTTACATAATGCTGTGTTCGCTAATCTACTTTAATACAGGTAACAAAATTGAATAATAAAGGGTGAAACAATTTTATATAAATATTTGTGAATAAAAAATTATTTGTTCTTAAAGTAATTATTAAAAATTGATTCTGTTGAGGAGATTTTACGGTTTCAAAAACACATTGGTATGATAGTTACCATTCAATTTAAGATTAAAATGTTTTTTTTTATTTTATTTTCCCATGAGAAGAGATATAGCATTTCTGTTCCCAGTATATTCTTTAACAAGTCCATAATAACAACCTATCAGTAAAATCTGACAGCAGATAAGCAGGTCGGGGATATTTATATTACATTCAATTAGCGTTTTGTACTTATGAGAACAACCTGTCCCTCAAATCTGACAACAGATAATCAGTGTCATGCATAACGATATATCAGGAAATTAGCGATTTTCTGTTCGGCTTTCACAGGTGAAACAATCACAGATGGTATATAGACTACGTCATGAGTTGCTGTATGGTAATTGGTGATATGCCATGGGCTGAGGAAGTATCCACTTCACTAAGAAGTGAGGGGAAGCTGACCCCTCCATCTCTTGATAGATTTTCTTAAAGGGATGCTTTTGAAGAAGGAGAAAAGAAGCGTGTTATGCGACAAGTTGACAAGAAGTGTTTTCTTTTTCCTTTTCTGAAATGATTGAACAGGCCGGAGATTCCACTTGTTTACAAAGTGGGCCCCTTGTATTTTTTTTTGTATCACACCATGTGATAATTAAGATTTGGTGTATGAGATTCGTCGTAGATTCGAGAAGTCTGAAACCCTCCGACTTTGGAGTGAATTGCATTTGTGAATCCAATTTATATTTTTAATTTTCATTTCTTTGTAAATAGAGTTCTGTATATACACTTGCCAGAAAAAGTCTGCGTACAAGCACATAGCAAATATTCAAGAACGAAAAAAATTATATTTTGAAAATGATAATAATTTCATATTGTATTTATTTTATTCTTACACAATTCATTTACTTTTCATAATAATTTATGAAATATAACACACGTTGTTTTTAAGAAATAACAATTGAAATAAAAAATAACACAAATTGCTACCAGTAAAAGTTTGCGTACAAAAATAAATATAATGAAATGTGCAAATCAAACTTCAATTAACTTTAACCACTTGCACAGTTTTATTCGATAGTAGTTAAAATATTATGTTTTCAAGATTTGTGGCAAGTAAATCACAATGGATCTAAAAGGAAAGGAGATTACTCCTGAAGAAAGAAAGATCATCATAAAACTTAGGAATGAAGGCAAAACTCTTCGGGAAATTGGCAAGATTGTTGGAAGATCTCATTCCTCTATCCAAAAGAGTGATCAATAATTACACTTCATCGAAATCTATAATATCAAAGCCACGTTCTGGACGTCCATCTAAGCTGACTGCCCGTGAAAAGTGATATGTCTTCAAGTCGGTACCTTTAAATCCACGTATAAGTGCTTTTCAGATTGCAAATGACGTTAGAGAGAGATTTAAAAAAACACTCCATGAAGACACCATAAGAAAATTTTTGAAAAGTCTGGGTATCATGGCCGTGTTGCTCACAGGAAGCCACACATATCAGCTGTGAATAGTCAAAAGCGTTTACATTTTGCAAATGAGTATGTAAATAAGTCTCTACAAAGTACTATTCTCTGATGTGATCAAGTTTTGCATATTTGGCATAAAAGGACGTAAGCTGGTGTGGAGAAAACAAGGTACGGCTTTTGAGAAGCAGAATCTTGTGACTACAGTTAAGCATGGTAGAGGTGGTATAATTCTCTGGGGGTGCATGGCTGCCAACGGCGTAGGTCGTCTAACCTTTATAGAGTCGACATTAAACCATATGGGATATATCAACATTTTAAAAAGAAAATTTGAAACAGAGCGCACAGGACTTGAACCTAGAAGATGATTTTTGGTTTCAACAGGACAATGATCCGAAGCACACTGCCCATAATGTTAAGCTCTGGCTTCTGTACAATATCAAAAATCAATTGCATTCTCCTCCACAATCGCCGGACTTAAACCCCATTGAGCAGTTTTGGGACTTGTTGTTGCGAAAAATTCGGCAGCACAAGATTACCTCAAAAGAAATGTTAAAGAGAGTGATAATCACAGAATGGAATAAAATTTCTTCTGAGGAGACCTCCAAACTCGTCCATTCTATGCCCAAACGATTAACAGAGGTTCTCAGACGTAAGGGTTATCCAACCCCTATTAAAGTTTAGTTGAAAGCCAATGGAAAGTATTTTTTAATGCTTTTTTTCATCTGTACGCAGACTTTTTCTGGCAGCTATTTCTAATATTTCTTATTTTAATTGTTATTTTTTAAACACAAATTGTGTTGTTTTTCTTTAATTGTTATTAAATGCTAATGAATTGTGTAAAGAATAAATTAAATACAATATAAAATTAATATCATTATTAAAACATGATTTTTTTTTTTCAATTTTGAATATGTGCTATGTGCTTGTACGCAGACTTTTCTGGCAAGTGTATATATATATGATGTTTTTAAATAAAAATTAAAGTGTTCCCATGAACCTGAAAGTGGCTATCTTCTTGAAGATGAAATGGGTCTTGAATACACCGAGACGTTACAATAAATATTAAAAAGGTGAATAGTTAGAACTGTATTAAGAAATAAAAAAAAAAAAAGAGGTCAATATTTATACAAAACTTACAATGACAGAGTGAGAAACAAGTTCTCCAGGAAATCAGTAAAACCAAAAAGAAATTATTTTTAAAAACCTAAAAGAAATTAATTATAACATTTTGGGAATAGAACCAATGACCATGTTATTTTTTGTTTGTTAGATGACTAGATCTATGTTAAAAACACATCTAGCAATATATTCCTACTTCCAATCGAATGTATAACGCTTTGGAAAAAATCGAAGACATAAGAACAAAAAGAGAACACTGGATGGATGAGTTAATCATCTTTAAACAGCGGATGGATGAGTTAATCTTTAAATACTGGAGGGATGAGTCAATAATCTTTAAACACTGGATGGATCAGTCAATAATCTTTAAATGCTCGATGGATGAATCAATAATCTTTAAACACTGGATGGATGAGTCAATCTTTAAATGCTGGATGGATGAGTCAATAATCTTTAAATGCTGGATGGATGAGTCAATAATCTTTAAATACAGGATGGATGAGTCAATAATCTTTAAATGCTGGATGAATGAGTCTATAATCTTTAAATGCTGGATGAATGAGTCAATAATCTTTAAATACAGGATGGATGAGTCAATAATCTTTAAATGCCGGATGGATGAGTCAATAATCTTTAAATGCTGGATGGATGAGTCAATATCTTTAAAAGCTGGATGGATGTGTCAATAATCTTTAAATACATGATGGATGAGTCAATAATCTTTAAATGCTGGATGGATGAGTCTATAATATTTAAATGTTGGATGGATGAGTCAATATTCAAATGCTGGATGGATGCGTTAATAATCTTTAAATCCAGAATGGATGAGTCAATAGTCTTTAAATGATGGATGGATGAATCAATAATCTTTAAATGCTGGATGAATGAGTTATGATGTGCAGATGTATATAATCGGCTAAAGTGGGTAAGTTCGAATTTATTGATGGTATCTTCAATTAATAATGAATAGACATGTTAGACTAAATTTTAAATCATCACCGGAAATATCGGTCTACAGAAAGCTTTCAAGTTCTATCAGGATAAAAGATTCAATTTTGATAGCTTTATAATTGTAAGTAAGTTATTAAAATACTTCCACAATTATCAGATTTGAACCCAGTAGAACAGCTCTGGTTAGAATTTGAAAAAAGAAATTAAAAAATAATAATAAAATGGAAATATTACTTAAGTTAAAATTTGTTATACAAAGCAAAGGAAACAAAACAGGATTCTGAATTTACTAAGAAATTAATTCGAATCTATGTATAAATCAAAGAATCGAATCTTAAAAGTTTTCTTAAAACTCCTGGATATCCAATCAAATTTTAAAAATTGCTTCACAAGCTGTTTAGAAAATAGTTTTTTTTTTACCTAATTGGTCTTTGAAAAACTGCTGTGGGACATTTATTCATTCGTCATGTACTATTGCATTTAAATATATATATATATATAATACCCTGTATATATATGGTATATTTATATATTGTATATAGTTACAGGGTGCAAACCTAAAATTGATACCCGCCCTTTATTTTCGCATCATATTTCCATTTACAAAAATGTTTCAAATGAGGTATATATAACTACCATAACATGAATATTTCAATATTCAGTAACCACCATTCAAACTCGTAGTAATCCCCATTCAATATTCGTAACCAATATACAATAAATAGGCGGAGATTCCACCTGTTTACTAAGTGGCTGAGTGACCTTGTGGTTTCGTGTATCACTCCGTGTGATAATTAAGGTCTGCGGCAGACCAGGCAATTAGATTCGTGGTAGGCTTCACAACTCTGAAAATCTCCGCCCTTGGAGTGAACCGCACTTGAGAATCCATTTTATATCTTTAATTTTCAATTCTTTTGTAATTAGAGTTCTGTATATAATGCTATATAGAGTTCTGTATATAATGCTATATAGAGTTCTGTATGTATATATATACACAGTCAGTCACATTAATGTGACCACCTGTCAAAAGCACTCTTTACACTCTTGTATATTCTGAAAAGTGGAGTGTGGAATGTGGTATTAAGTGGTATTTAAGTGGTATTAAGTGGTATTTAAGTGGTATTAAGTGGAATTCT
Source organism: Caerostris extrusa (assembly GCA_021605095.1). Classification (NCBI taxonomy): domain Eukaryota; kingdom Metazoa; phylum Arthropoda; class Arachnida; order Araneae; family Araneidae; genus Caerostris; species Caerostris extrusa. Next base: position 140,442 of record BPLR01015502.1, read on the forward strand.
TTATATACACTCCCTGCCACCTGCTTTTTTTGTGATTGGTTATTTCACGTTGACGTCGAAAATAGGTGGTGGTCACATTAATGTGACTGGACTGTGTATATATAATGCTTGTAAATAAAAATAAAGTGTTCCCATGAACCTGAAAGTGGCCCTCTTCTTAAAGCCGTTATAGGTCTAGTATAGGCCAAGACGTTACAATACAGAGCTCATTTGAAATATTTTTGTAAGTGGGAGTAGTGCCTACTGCCGACTGTTGTGAAAAGAAGGCCGTTTATCCTTATTAGGTTGCACCCAATGTAATCAAATTTTGTTTAAACTTCTGGTGATTATTTTTTTTAATAAAATAAAAATAAATAATTTCAAGATAAAGTTCTCAAGTTTAATATTGTACTAATACTTCAATATCTGAATATAAAAAAAAATAGCGTTCGAATTTAACTTATTAATTTATCGATTATACTTCCTAATTCATTTATAAATTCAAATTACATTGAACAAACACTATATGAAGCCATTTTGAAAAAAAAAAAAAAAAAAATTGTGACAGAAAAGTTTTTCATATTTATTATTTACAAGATAAAACCTTTTTTTTTTTCGTTCTTTAATATGAAAAGCTTTTTAAAGAATGAATGGAAAATGTCTTGATAATCATTTTTAGAACAAACTTATTCTGATTTGTTTTCAAAATAAATAAAGACATTTATCTGATTTGTTATGACAGTTATTCTGATGTTCCACAGGAATTATCTTCTTAAAAGTAGTAATTATATTCTGCATTGCCTTAAGGAGAATTTTCCGTTAAATTATTTGCTATTGTTCAAAACGTTAAACTCCATTATATTAAATTAGATTAATAGATTTAGGTTTTATCGTGCTTGATTATTTTACGTAACGTTTAACGTGAAAAGTCAGCTCACTATTTAATGCCATTGAATTCATCCATGCTCTAATAATTGTAAAATCTTCGTTTTAAGGATATTTTTATAATTTTATCTTAATAAAATTATAAAAATTATATAAATAAGAAATTAAGATTTTAAGAAAAAAATTAAAAAAAAAATATTTTTCATGATTGAGTGCAATTTAAAAATTTTAAGATTGATACTTGAAAATAAAGTGTGCATAAGCAAAGTTTTAATAACAAACTCTTTCTTTTTTAAAAAATGTTTAGGTGGTTTGTATAAATGAAATCAATCACAATCAATAAAATTGTATGAATATCAATCACATGAATATTTTGAAAAACAAATGGTCAGTTTTTCTAATTTCTATTAACACCAACTGTTTCAACGGAGGACATTAATCGTGGAAATTTGATGAACAACAGCAAATCACTTTTGTAACAATCAGAAACCAAAGGTTTTAAACACGCACCCCTATATATATATATATATGTAGCAGCACGGGAAGCTACTGCAACTTGTAGTCGTAAGCAAAGTGGATTTTTCATGAAATTGAATTCATGAATCTTTTGATTAGTCATGAGTCCAGAATATTTTTACTTAGACTTAGCTTATAAACTTTCACAACTATTGGACAAGGCTTACTGTCGTTTCCCAAGCCGGCCCTAAATTCTTTAAATTCCTCAAATAGGGTAATAAAATGAAAGTAAATAAATTCATATCTTTTCTTTTATACAGAAAATCCCACTTTAAGAATTGCTTTCGACTAGCAGCTTATGTGCTGTTACAAAAAGTAGGATAGTTAATGTGTGGAATAAATCAATAAATGCTATAAAATTCAGAGGTTTTGTGTTGGACATTAGCTCAGTTTCTTTGAAGACTGTGTTTTTCGTCGCTGTTTGTTAAAGTGTCGTGTTTCTGTGCTTCCATCATGTGTTTTTGTGTTGCTATTCTTAATTGCGGATTCTCTTTTTTTTTCAATTCATACTATTAGCTCACACTCTCCCTATATATATATTGTTCAAATTTTCAATCATTCATAAAATACTTTTTTTTTATTTATCCACTCAAGTTCAAATACATTTTTTTTAAACTTGTAGTAGATGACATTTGATGTTAATACAGTTTTTTTCAAATATTAATTCATTAATTAAATTTAATTATGTGTTTTGTAATTATGTATTTATTATGTGTTTTTCAAAAGAATATACATTCCTCTCTCCTAGGAATAAAATGACAAAACTCTACTCGTGAGAAAAAAGCTACATATATTAGTATAATAAATGTTTGGGAATGTATGATTTTAATTAATTCATTGAATATTCCCAAATCTGAAGTGGTATTCGTATGGAAATTTGGAAAAAGAAAATCTTTGAATTAATAAATTTAGGATTTATTTCAAATAAAAAATGTAATTAGCGTATAAATCCAGATTGTATCAAAATTGCTTGCTTTATAAAGTGATAAAAGGTTTTTAAGAATAAATACTAGATCCGTGGCATTAATTACAGATGCTATTTACTGTATAAAAAGTTTGGAAAGTTTCAAACAGACCCACTCCCCATTATAAAGCTGCAGCACATTTGTTTATCACATTTACAAAGTAAGTTATATTAGAAGACGAAATATTTATTCAGCTTATTCAGTGTGAAATCGAATAGTGGAACGAAATTGAATCGAAGTAAGCCTTTTTAATAATGGAACATCATAATTATTCCAGCCATCCCAATACTTACTAATTACTTTCTGCACAGTTGGTGCAGTTTTGAAAAACTATTCATAATAATTACTGCATTCTCAAAAACTTCCGAGTAATTTCTTCTGACAACAGTTCAGGTAGCGAATTTGCGATTCTAATCACATATACGTAATCAGAAACAGATGATTATAAATGAGTTCAAACTAATCGACTTTTAATTTATCTTAAAATAGGTAGCTTGCATGCATAGGAGGAACGAGAGCTAATTTCAGATTCACTAAATAAACATAAATTTTTTTAAGACCAGATGCGTGATTTTACGCTCATTAGCAGCCTTATTATTTAATGATCAATAACAGCACGAAACTAGCTTCACTTAGTGTGGACGAAAAGTTAGAACGAACGTTTTAGACGAATAAAACACTGATTTTTCAGAGGCTTATTGATGAACAAACACAAAAAAGGGAAAAAAAAAAAAAAGAACCCATTACAATAATCGGGGAATTAAACTATTTGTTTTATAACCGTTTCTTTTTCTAGTACGCCCCTTTAGAAGAAGGATTTTAAGAATTTTTTTTATTTGTTTATTTGTAAAAATTCGTCGAACACAATTTTTACTCAAACGACCAATTGTGCTATGTCTACTACATCTGTCAATTCATCTAAATGTTTTCCGTATCATTTGATAATTGTGTTTCTAAATTATCTGAAATTGCGCCAATTTTTCTATTCTGGCTGACAACTGTAAAGCATTTGACTACAAATACAAATATAAATTTCTGATTCCTTTTCTAATTTTTTTTTCTTCAAATAACGAGCCAGAAGCTACTAGTACGACTTCTTTTATTAAATCCTCATCGTATATGTTTTTCATCTAACTGCTTTTTCTGTATCATTTGATAATTTTGTTTCTAAATTATCTGAAATTGCTCCAATTCTTCTATTCTGGTTGTCATTTGTAAAGTATTTGTAGCCAAAACTATTTCCGATTTATTTTTAAATTTTTTCCTTCAAATTACGCGTCAGAAGGTACTAATACGGCTTCTTTTTTTTATTAAATCCCCATCTCTACATGTTTTTTTCCCTTTTTAACTAATAAATGTAAGATTTTAAATAATGTAATTATTGCTGATTTAGCCTGTTTCAAAGGTTTAGAAAAAATGCTTTGCTTGATAATAATTGATTTTAAGAAATATATCTTTTTTTATTTCGGATAGTCGCACAGGATAGTAGAAAATTTGAATGATAGATTTTGTAACGTTGCTTTTCTTGGTGATTGTCATATTATTACTGCACAGTGAACATTTACCTTTAAAATAAAAAAAAAAAGTAAGATTGTTTTTCCCAGTCATTATTAAAACAATAAATTTTTTTCTTTCATAATTATTCATGATTGCTTGTATATTAAATCCAGTACGATATGTATGTGGTAGTGAAAAGCGAGAATAGTGATATAGTCTGTAATACTCAAAGTACGTGAAAGTCTGCAGAATAATAACATGCTATGAATGCACCAGTAGTAGCGTATCAGTATGCTAATTAATTTGTACTAAACGTATGCTAAGTGTATGAGTATGCTAAGTGGCAAATGCATAGTTAAGAGTTAAATCTACATGGGTGCGCAGAAGATCTACCTCCCCGTGGTGCACCTGGTAACACTTTTTAGTGGCTAAAAGATTTGCAACTTGGCATTATTGTTAGATTAATGAACTCTGTTTTTTATTGTATTTGTTGTATTATTTGTTGTTGTATGTTTTTTTCGTTGTTTCTTCTTTTCTGTAACTGTTCATAATCTGCCATTGGAAATAATAATAATAATAAAAAAGTTAATTCTACGTTGGCATATGTGCCATATGGGTATTGGGCTCAGTATGTGTGTAATATAGTGACGAAGTATAAATATCCGACCGAGGGCGCCGCGTTTTCGATCCCTGCTTTGCAAGAATCTTTAGAAATTCTTGAAAAATTATCATAATATATTGTAATTTGAACAGCCCAATGTTTATTTAACAAAATTGAATGACGTTGAAGATTGCAGATTTATAATCGAAGGTAAACGCGATTTATGTATAGTTTTATTGAGGTTTCTAGATTCCATGGAAATAATCGCCTGAATGTGAAGGTTGCATGATTACTGCTTAAAAAGATTTAAATTTACTTTTTTAAAATAATAATTTTGGTTTCAAATAATAGGTATAAGCCTGAAACCATATAAACCTGCCACAAGAAAATCTGAAATACACATGTAAATATCACAATAGGATGTAACAAGCAAAATGTGTTTCTAATATGCCTCCTTTTCAGTTTCATAGGTTTTCCCTTTTTATAGTTATCTTTAAATATCGGAAACCCTATTTTAAAACTTCTATTTCCTGATTTTGAAATTAATTGTTTGCAAGTGAAGCACTTGCAAACAGTTAATAGCAGAATTTGCATGTTTTTAGTTGACAAATAATAAAAAATGAGAAGAAAAAAACAACAAAAATAATGAAAAGATCATGAATTTGCAAATTGAAAAGGACAGTCAGCTGTAATTCGTCTTATTCACATGCAATATGTTAATGGGCAACTGTTCTTATGTCAAAATATGAATGATTGATTTGTTAAAGCGCCAACAGCAATCTTGTCTAGTATGAGATGTAATTTTATTAAGCAGATTTGGGTAAAAGTTCTATTTCTTAATGAAATATTTTGTTTAATGTTTTACTATCTTATAAAATGAACACCAAGAAAGAAATAACAAATTATATAAAAAAGGTAAACAAAAAAAAAAAAAGAAATGGAATAAGGGCATAATAAATTTTGATGGATAATTCTAAATTTATAATTATCTATGTAATCTATATAATAATTTATTATAAACCATATTTATTAAAGAACAATATATAATATTGGTGGTGCCATGGATATTTGTAGTGGTTCGAATTCACTTTAAACTGTAGGGCCCGGTCTTATATGATTGTAGAGCTTTTATTCTTAGGGTTGACGCCGTAAAAAGAAAACACCTCCTGTCTCGAATCTACAGTAGGCAGACGGCCTTGCCCACCATGAGGCTGTTGCCCCAATGAAGAAAATTTCGTCTGTTTTGTTGCCCTACGGCAATTTTTTACACACTTTGGCTAATTACTACAATTTAGCATGAATTCAGAAACTACTAACAAACATTCAAGCCACCGCCAGGATTCGAATCTGAAACCAATGAAAAGAAAAAGGGTATAGTCATTTTTTAGAGCTATCCATCTCGGTGTCGAGGGGTTATATATACATAATGGAACACTTGGCTCACTGATGTTATAAATTATTTTTACACTGACCGGCTCTCAGTTTCAAATGTAGAAAGTTTCAGATGACAGCATTAAAAAAAGTCTACACGTGTATACAAATCTTTTAAATTGACATACATTATTTTTATTTATTAAGATATTAAAATACAACTATATAAGTTAAATAATGAAAATAAATAGTTTAAAAATAAAATAATGCATACTATAAGATTGCAAATTCCAACTTGATTATCAAGATTGCAGTGCACTATCTCCTTAATATAAATTATTTCAAACATTAATTTTTATGATTATAATTTATTTTACGGAAATGGTACCATCCGGGCATTGTATTCTTGATTCCATAATTAAAACATAAGTGGAAATTTCTATATAAAATATTTCAAAACATTAGTTGTACTTTCTTCATTTCTCAGTACTAGAGTATCCAAATGGTCAGATATATGCCAGTAAAAATGAATTATTGCATCTAAGAACAGAATACGTAAAAAGATTTACATTAATTAATTTGTTAAACAATAGTTAGAGCTTTCCTACCAATTTATTCCTCTATCTTGTTTACTGTGTGAAGTGGAAATAATTTCCGGCTCTGCATTCGAAACTGCTGGAAGAGAGTTTTAGCATATGCAAAACAGTAATGAAATTTATTTGTTCAAAGGAATGTGTGCAGTATAATTAAATTAAGTAGAAACCTAGAAAAGTGATTTAATCGCTTTTTAGTCTACTTTGGATACGCACTATCGGTAATTAATTCAATATAATTAAGAATTCTTTTAAATTCAATTCTTTGTGTAAGAAGTGTATCGATTCAACATATTTTTATTAGAAGCTGGCCGTTAAATGAAGATTAATTTGCATATTTCGATGATATTCAATTAATTAATAATCAATAATTACTTATTAAAATAATTTATATTAAATTAAATTCTTTTTTTTTTGTTCTAATGCAGCTGGCAAACACTTAGACAATTGTCTTGGATGCCTTAAGGCAAGCGCTGCACACACTACGTTACTCACTTAGCACTACAGACACCCATGGGACCGCCGGGAATTGAACCCGAAACCTGTGGTATCGAGCGTCAGAGTGCTAGCCACTCTACCATTCAGGCCCTTTAAATTAAAAAATTAATTTCTTCTTAAATTTTTAAGAAGAATATTTTATGATTTATTCTAATTTATAATACACAGACAAACTTTGAAAAGAATAACTCTTAAGAGAATTGTTGTTTATGTATAATGATTTTTCATTATAAAACAACAATTCTCTCACTGTTTTTTTTTTTTTTTTTTTTTTGCAATAATTGTTTCATATTGCTACTGTAATTATATAGTTACATTTTTAGTAACTGGACGTTAAATTTAGAATTAATTTGTATATTTCGATGATATTGAATGATTAATTTAAATTAATAATCAATAATAATTTTTATGAAATCAATATTTAGATTAATTAATTCCTTCTTAAATTTTTAAGAAATTTTTTGATTTATTTTTAATTTATCACACATAGACAGACTAGGAAAATGAATGCACTCTTAAGAGAATTATTGTTTATGTATAATGATTTCTCATTATACATAAACAACAATTCTCTCACTGTTAAAATATTTTTTTTACAATAATTATTTCATGTTGCAATACGAATATTGTTTCTGCAATTACTTTCTGTTGTTAAGTTTATTTCCAAATTTAAGTAATATTTATTAATATATATATTAGGAAAAAACAGAATAAGTTTACACAAAAACTGAATTTCACATATAAAACAGAATAAGTTTTCAATATAATTAAGAATTCTTTTAAATTCAATACTTTGTGTAAAAAGCGTATCGATCCAATATATTATTAGTAGCTGGCCATTAAATGAAAATTAATCTGTATATTTCTGATGATATTTAATAAAGATAATTAGTTAATAATTTTATTTAAGTTAATAATCAATAATAATTTATATTATATTAATATTTAGTTTAATTAATTTCTTCTTAATTTTTTACGAAGAAAATTTTATGATTCATTCTAATTTTATAAGGCAAGGACAAACTAGGAAAATGAATACACTCTTAAGAGAATTGTTGTTTATGTATACTGATTTCTCATTATTAATAAACAACAATTCTCTATTGTTAAAAAATATTTTTTTACAATAATTGTTTCATGTTGAAATATAGTTATTGTTTCTATAGTTAATTTCTGTTGTTAAATTTATTTCCAAATTCAGTAATATTATATTAATAAACTTATGTTAGAAATTTACATAAAAACAGAATAAGTTTAAATCTAAGTTTTCAATCTAATTAAGAATTCTTTTAAATACAGTACTTTGTGTAAAAGTGTGTATCGATTCAATATATTTTCATTAGCAGCTTGGCATTAAGTGAATAACTTGTATATTTCGATGATATTTAATAAATTTAATTAATTAATAATGAATTTAAATTAATAATCAAAATTTATGTTAAATTATTCTTTAGATTAATTAATTTCTTCTTAAATTTTGAAGGAAGTATTTTTTATGATTTATTCTAATTTATAACACACAAACTAAGAAATGAATTCATTTTTAAGAGAATTATTATTTATGTATAATGATTCTCATTATGTATATATCTTTATTATAAACGATAATTGTGTATATATACAATTATACATACATATCTATTCGATTACACATACATATAGATTTTTTTTTTTATTAGTAGCTAGCCATTAAATGAAGATTGATTTGTATATTTCGATGATATTTAATACAAATAATTAGTTAATTACTAATTAAAAATTAATAATCAATAATAATTTATATTAAATTAATATTTAGTTTAATTAATTTCTTCTTAAAATTTTAAGATTTAGAAAAAAATTGTGATTTATTTTAATTTATAATACTCAGACAAACTAGGAAAATGAATATATTCTTAAGAGAATTGCTGTTTGTGTATAATGATTTCTCATTACACATAAACAACAATTCTGTTACTGTTGAAATACTTTTTTTGCAATAATTGTTTCACGTTGCAATATGGATATTGTTTCTGCAATTAAGTTCTGTTGTTTATTCCAAATTCCCGAAAACCAAAGTTTCCTCAAATTTACCTGATTTACATTATAGTAATATACTTATATTAGAAATTCACATGAAAACAGAATATGTTTAAATCCAAGTAAGTTTTCAACCTAATTGAGAATTCTTTTTTTAAATTAAGTACTTTGTGTAAAAAATGTGTAGTTTCAATATAATTTCAATACAATTAATAAATGTATAGATTATATTTAATTTAATTAATTTCCTAAATTTTTAAGAAATTTTTTTCTTATGATTTATTCTAATTTATAAACACTGTCAAACTAGGACAATAAATACATTCTAAGAGAATTGTATTTCAATTATTGTTTATGTATAATGATATCTCATTATAAAATAAACAACAATTCTCCCATTGTTAAAATATTTTTTTTTTTTTTACAATAATTGTTTCATGTTGCAATATGGATATTATTTCTGTAATTAAGTTCTGTAGTTAATTTCTGTTAAGTTTATTTGCAAATTTAAGTAATATTATATTAATATAATTATGTATATTAAAAAAATTCACATAAAAACAGAATAAGTTTAACAAATATATTTATTACCCCATTTTCTAGTTAATCTAAGATATAGTACGTCGAAAAGAATGAAACACATTTCTAAGGTATTTTTAAATTTTCATTACTGTTTTTTATCCTAACTGTATAATTTATTATACAGTGGGAGTGAGTTGTATAATTATATATAAGTGTATAATTATATATAATAATTATATATATATTAGTGTATAATATAGCTGTATAATTTATTAACAAAAACTAATTATTCTCAATTGAAACCAAATAAATGATGATTAAATGCATTAAAAAGTATTGTATCTATGCACACAACTGGTATCATTATTAATAATGTTTTGCAGGGTATATTATGTTTTACAGGGGTAAAACTTAATAGTGATTAAATTTTTTTTTATGTATTTTTAAAAAGAAAAGTTAAAATTTTCGTAGTTGTTTTATTAAAACTTTGTAATTTACCTTCTTATAACTGATGATATATACTACTTAAACATTATTTAAAGCGAGCTGTATAATCTATTAAAAAACTAGTATTCCCAATTGAAGCCATATAAATGATGATTAAATGCATTTAAATATTATTATATATATGCACACAACTGGACAATCTCTACAAAAAACACCACCAAAGACCACTTCTGGATCTATTTTTAATGGATTAAAGCGACGAAAATAAAAACTGTCGAAGGCACGGATATCAATCAGTATTTAATGAAGAAGTATGGAAACTTGATAACCTCATCAGCAGCCTAAAACTCTTTAAAAACCCGAGCAAAAAAAAACTCTCTCCCCACTCTCTCTCCATCTAACTGTCAATCTCTCTGGAAAATTTTCAAAACCACAAAAGATGAGAGCAAAGATGCACTTATTCCTAAAGTGCTTTATCTAGTAAACATAAGTGAGAAATTTCAGAATGGGATTAAACGATTCTTGAGTTCCATCTCCTTCCCCCCCCCACATTCAACCTCATCTGTACATCACTTACGCGAGAGGGGATGGGGTGTAGTGGTTTGCGTGGGGTGGGGATGAGAAGTAAAAGATTTAAAAACGATTTTCTGTGGCGAAAAGCATCATCCGACCCATCAAGCAATGAAGAATTCTGCAACGAATATGTTAATCATAAGCCATAACTTCTAAAAGATGTGGAATTAGCGCTGCATGCAGGCTAGTGAGGTGGACCTAGGGAGAGTGGTGGTGGAGGACACCTTGCAGAGAGAAGCAAAAATCTTCATTTGCATTTTAATGCAAATTTCACCTTCTCCCACCAAGTGGAGATTTTTAGCCTTCATAAAAATATCTTAGAGAGAGAGAGAGTAAAAATATTAGGCAGATTTTTTTTTTTACCTTTTACTTTGTGGTGTTTTGTTTTGGTTATTTTGGTATTCATATTATTCCTTGAATCATTTCTCTTTCTTTTCTATCCATTTCTCTCTCCCTTTACCTAATTCTTCGTTCGTATTTATCCTCACAAGACCTTTTCGGCCCCCTCTTATTTTTCAGATAAGGGAGGGAAGGGGGTTTTTCGTACGCCGCAGGGTGGTGTATACATAGCGCCTATTGCGTGCACTATACGCGGAAGTGCGCACGCTCGCCACGGGAAATGCAAATTAAGGATTGTGGGAAAAGAGCTACAGTTCCCCGTGCACGCCATGCCTTTCTTAAATGAATATTTTTCTGCAGTTTTACGCCAGTCTTATAGGCGAAAACTTTTTAGGGTGGGGTAGGCGGTGGAAAAGATCTTAGAGAAGCCCGAGATTTATCCCCTCCTCAACCCTCTGGGTTTTGTTCCGCCCCAATAGCTCACCCCTGTCTTATGGCAAGATGGGGGTAGGAAAGGGGCAGTAGAGCAATAGCCGAACAATTTTATCCCCTCTTGCCTTGTTATTTAAAAGACAAGCACCGAGCAGTGTTTTATTTGCAGGTATAAACCTGAAACCAAGGTGTGTCGGTGAATAGGTAGGGGGATGGAGGGATGGATGGAAAAATTTTCCATGGAAAGGGTAGGAGGGAAGGGATGGGAGTCGGTCGGGAAAAGTGGATGGGGGTGTGCTGGCTAAAAGAAGGAGGAGCTAAGACTACACAAGAGCATGATTATAAGTGGTGGAGATCAGCTCAAGGTATGATGGAGATGAAAATATAAAAAAAAAAAATAAAAATAAAAAGGGGGCTAAAAGATAAAAAAAAAAAAAAAAAAGTATAGCTAAGGTGTGAGATGAAGTTGGCTTATTTTTTACAGGAGCTCTGGAGCGGTAAACAAGATTAGGGGGCTCTAACGGCTTTTGGTTAAGTAAGTTCTTAAGCAAAAGGCGCAAGGGACTGGGGTGAAGTTGAGTTGTACCCCGGCTGTCCGTTAAATACTGTCGGTATCTGACATAAGAAGATTCTTTCCTGTCTATTTACCACCAGACGCAGAGAAGAAGAGGTTGTTTATTTGCCTCTGATTTGCCCGCTATTAATTACGTAAGTGGAATATTTGGATACTTTGTTCTTATAAGTGATTTAATAGATAATAGATCGATTAGCTGTGAATTTTTAAGGGTGAATTGAAGCGGTTTAATTGGAATTGTTGGAGGATAATTCGAAATTAATGAAATAGTTTAGATAGCTTGAGATACTTTGAATAGAGGTAATTTTATTAAGGGAAATAATCGTAAATATAAAAAGCATTTATAAATGTACTCAAATTTTTTTTTTTAATTAAAGAAAATTTAAAGAAAACATTTTCAAATATAATCATGTAAAGTAATTAAACTAAAATATAGATTTTTATTTAATAAAAATTTCTTTTTACATTATTTTAGTAAAAACTTATTTTTAGATATTTAAGTTTTAATTAAATTTTATTTTAAATATTAATATATAAATATTTTATAGATAAATTTAAATTTCTAACTTTATTTCCATTGACTCGTTTTATACGGAATTTTAACTCTGATAGCCAAATATGCTATATTACAACAAAGTTAGAAATTGTGTAGATAACATTTGTTTTGGAAACATTGCTTCTCTCGTGAAAAATTTCTTAATTATTATATTAAGTAAAGTAAATAATATTAAGTAATAAAACAAAAAAAGAGTAAATAAATTGAAAGTAATATAAACAGTTTTTTTTATCAGTTCTACTTTAATATAAAATATATATTTTTAGCATAGGGTCTCTTCATTAAATGGGTTAAAAATATAATATAAAAGTGAGAGACCCAATATTGATGTATGGACGTTGTATTTTTAATATTGTGTCATAAATTCATTGAAGCTTTGTCGTAAAAATCTACTGTATTTAAAATTAAAAAGGAATCCAAATAACAAGATTAATGAATGTAGATTTACAATTAATTTACATCTTCTTTTTTTAAAAAATGAATGAAATCAGACTTACAGATGTAACAATCTTACATAACAGTCTTAAATTAAAATTTGATATATAATTTTCAGCTTTAAATCGTCATTAAAAAGCATATACTATGGCATTTTTATTTTTATAATAAATGAAAAGTTGGGATTTTAATATGAATTTATATAAATTTAATGTACTGACAATTTTGAATGCAACAAAAGCAAACGCAAAATATTGAAGTGTATTTCAGAATTAGATTTCTGGATCCATATTAAATAAAAATATAGAATCATGGAAATCAAAAGACAAAAGAAAAAAATTAAATTGCATCACCTAGTTCTTTTATAGTTATTTCATTTAAAAATATACTACAAAAAAAGTAGATTTTTTCCCAAAAAGTTGAATTTCTCATGATAATTAACACCTAAGTATTTAAACGGTTAAAGTTAAACATGATTTGTAATTCTCATCATAAATTACGGACCAGAAATTCGATATATAAAAAAAGGGGGACTTAATGTAATTCTTTTGATCAAATATTGCTTGAATACTTTGAGTTTAATGGAATTTTAATGAGAAAAACTGTTGGTTCATACAATCATTGAGTGGCTAGAGGAGAATATTAACCTATTACAAGAGCTATTTGACTTCTCCAAACTTTTTCAATGGTGTGTGTCTCCTATAATTTCAACTATTCCTTTATTGCAAAATTTACGTAACATTTTATAATTAACCTTTTTACTTTTTCTTTTTACAAAAAGTCATGTTAGATTAATTATTGATGTAGAAGTTTTTTGTGACTTGTTGTAGAAGAAGTAAGTGGTTCTTTTTGTTATCATAGTTGTCTCCATGAGAATTTTTAAACAATTACTGTACGCAGTCAAGAAATGCAATTTATCATATCAGCATTAAATATACTATTAAATATTGTGTTAAACATTGTATTAATTAATTATTGTATACGTTAAATATAATTATTGTATATAATTTTTTACACAATTACGGTACGCAGTAAATAAATGCAACTTCACATATCAGAGTTGTCTTTATTATATGAGAGTATACAGGGAAAGAATAATAGACATTATTAATTAGACATTAATTATTAATAATAGACATTAATTAATTAATCGTAGTATACATTAAATATACTACTAATTATGTCGATCATTGTATTAATTAATTATCGTACACATTAAATATAATTATTGTATACCATTTTTTTTACACAATTACGGTACGCAGTAAATAAATGCAACTTCACATATCAGAGTTGTCTTTATTATATGAGAGTATACAAGGGAAAGAATAATAGACATTATTAATTAGACATTAATTATTAATAATAGACATTAATTAATTAATCGTAGTATACATTAAATATACTACTAATTATTGTGTCAATCATTGTATTAATTAATTATCGTACACATTAAATATAATTATTGTATACCATTTTTTTACAATTACGGTATGCAGTAAATAAATGCAACTTCACATATTAGAGTTATCTTTATTATATATACAGGGAAAGAATGTTGAACGTTAATTAATTATTGTATACATTAAATACAGATTATTTATGGATTAATTGTAAAATTTATGAAAATTTGAACGTATCTTAGAATAATGATACACCTACTACAAAGACAATAAAAACATATGAACTTGTTACAATGATATTAAAAAAATGGGTATTGAACATTGTACAATTTATTTGCTTTTTTAATCATGCTTGTATTTGCTGTTATACTATTTAGTACAGGAACAGAAATGCAACTTCACATATCAGAATTGTCTATTATATGACAATATACAGGGAAGAATGGTGAACATTAATTAATTATTTTATTCATTAAATACAAATTATTTGTGGTTTAATATCAAAATTTATAATAATGCTATTAAACAATTATTATAATAAAGAAACTTTCTATAAAGACAATAAAAACATAGGAATTTGTTACAATGATATTAAAAAATAGCCATTGAGAATCATACGCAATTTATTTGATGTTTTAATCATGCTTGCATTTCCTGTTATGCTATTTAGTATTGGAACAGAAATACAACATTCACATATTGGAAATGTCTTTATTATACGAGAGTATAAAGGGAAAAGAATGATGAACAATAATTAATTATTGTATACATTAAATACAGATTATTTATGGTTTAATTGCAAAAATTTATTATAATACTATTGAACAACTCTTAGAATAAGAAACCTTATACAAAGACAATAAAAATATAGAATTTGTTACAATGATATTAAAAAAAAAGGAGTATTGAGCATCATATATAATTCATTTGCTTTTTTAATCATGCTTGTATTTCCTGTTATGCTATTTAGTATTGGAACAAAAATACAACATTCACATATTGGAAATGTCTTTATTATACGAGAGTATAAAGGGAAAGAATGATGAACAATAATTAATTATTGTATACATTAAATACAGGTTATTTATGGTTTAATTTCAAATTTTATGATAATACTATTGGACAATTCATAGAATAATGAAACCTTCTACAAAAGACAATAAAAACATAAGGAACTTGTTACAATGATGTTTAAAAATGAGTGTTGAGTATCATATACAATTCATTTGCTTTTCTAATTACACTTGTATTCCTGTTACGCTTTTAGTATGAGAAAATTCAAACACATCTTCCATACAAGCAAAAGACAGCTAAATATTATCAAAATAATATTTATCTATTACCAAAGAATTTAATAAATATTGATATTCTGCATTCGAAATATTTGTGTTGTATAAATGAGAGTTTTAAAATTCTTCTTCTGCAGCCATTTTCTTCCTATTTATTTTGCCAGAAAACTTTTCATCTTAAGAAGAAGCTCAGAATTCTTTTCCTGTTGAAAAAAAAAAAAAAAAAAAAAAAACATTCTGGTGGACTAAGTATTCTAAAAGAATTTTAAGCATCTAAGCAAAAATGTTAAGCGTTTTATATACGAAAGAAAAAAAAAATCGCAATAAGAAAAGATGAAATAGACCTATTCCGTCTTTAATTGAACAATCTCATCTAAATCAATGAAGTAAAAAAAACTAAATATTTTATAAATTTTTTTGGATATTCATTCATAATCGTCAAAAATTTAGTTCATTAATATATTGCAACAATTTATTGACATGCAAAAGAGGTATAATTAGGTTCAAGTTCAAGTTCAAGAGGCATAATTAAGTTCATATACATGTTCAAGATGTATAATTAGGGTTCATATTCATGTTGTCAAATGGTATCATTTATGATTAGGTAAAAAAGGGTAAGATTAAGGGTAAAATGATTTAGGTAAGATTATTAGGTAGGTAAAAGGGTAAAGATTAAAGGGGGTATGATGGGGTTAATTATTATTCATTCATAAATGATGGGCTATTAAAGGGGTAAGAAGATTAGGTAGAATGTGTTAGTGTAAGTGGACTTAATTCTGGTTTTAAATGATTTCGTTGGGCCATATTATAAAACTGAAGATGATATATATATATTACAATTATGTATCAAATATATATAATGATGATTGTATCCGTGTGTGGAGTTCTCAGAAAAAAGACTAGCTTTGAAATGATTTTGTGAGTCTACCATCATAACGGCCTATCAGCTGGTGTGTGATTGTGCGGATGCTACAGAAAAAGCACTCCGCTTCTTACTGCACTCGCGATGCTGTGCCGTTACATCAAAAACATCTTACAAACCCTGATTGTACCATATCTTTTAAGAGTTTTGAAAATACAATTCCATTTCATGAAAAATAAAGGGATTCAAACTATTAAATTGAAATTAGTACTAGTATTAGTATGTATAAAGCTGTTGATGAAATAAAAAGCTGAACCAAAGATTGATTTAGAAATAACTATCAGATTTATTAATGTTAAGCTCTAAGATTTATTTATCGAAATAATGAAATAGTCTACTCTTTTAAACCCAGAGAAAACGAATTAGAAAGTTTACTAATAGTAAGATAAGTCTTGACCTCAAATTTTTATTATATAATTAAGCAGAATCATTTAAATACCAGAATTAAGTCCACTGCTAACTTTTTTCTATTCAGTGTGAAATCCATTCATAAATGACAACTTGAATGTGCTGAATAACTCAGTATTACATGCAAATTCAAAGGTATATAATTTAATTCATTTAAGTCAGTGTCTATATTTCATGTAGTTTACTCTGTTAAATCCGGGGAAATGAATTTTTAAAAACTTTTATTAGTAAGATAAATTTTGGTCTCAAATTGTATATATAACTGAACAAAATCATTTAAAAAACCAGAAATAAGTCCACTTACTAATTTTCTCTCAGTGTGAAACCTATTCATAAATGATATCATATGACAACTTGAATAATTTAGCATTGCATACAAATTCAAAGGGTTACAATTTATTTCCTTTTGTAATATGTCAAAATTTTATAGTGTCTATATTTTTTATATAGTTTACACCTGTTAACCTGGAGTGAAAGAATCTTTAGAAAGTTTACTAATAAGACAAATTTTACTACCAATTTTATTATATAATATGCTGAATATTCCTTTGAATGAAAATGCATTCAAATTCAAGGGTTATAATTTATTTAATTTGATTTAGTAGCAAAATTTCTTATAGCCTTTTATTTTATGTAATTTACTTTGTTAAACCAGGGAGGAAATAAATTTTTAGAAAGATAAATTTTACCCTCAAATTTTATTATATAATTAAGCAGAACTTCATTTAAAAACCAGAATTAAGTCAGTGCGAACCCTATTCATAAATGATATCATTTGACATCTGAATATGCTGAATAACTCAGCATTGCATGCAAATTCAATGACTATAATTTAATTCATTTGAGTTAGTACCAAAAATTTTATTACTAGGGGTAAAGTGCGGGGATGGAGAAAATGATTTTCAAGCATGCGAAAATGCAAATTGTGAATTAATGGAATTCGTTATCTAATTAAAATACAATTTATAGCTTTTCAGATAATCGTGGAGTTGAATGTCGGCGAGAATTGAGTTTCGGTCATTCCAGAAGCTGCATTGAATCTGTTAGTTAATAAAAGCAATTTAAAGACAGACGGTTAGCATTTGAAACAAGATTTATCAGGATAATTATTGAGTTAAATATACATCTTTTTTCGTCATTAACGAAAAGTGTCTAATTACGCTAGCCCTCTATTATACATATAACGATGAAAGGGCTATTGAGCTATACTAGTAATAAATTAGTGAAGCAATTATAGTTTATATTAGTTAAGATTAAACTAATAAAGTATTTGACTAAGTAAATAGATTTTTTCATGATTTTTAATGGCAAAATATTTTTCAAAAATTCATTCATGTGTAACGAATAAAATTTTTCAATTTATCGTCCTTTTTAGAAATTAGGAAAGCAACAATTTATTTATTTGAAGTTTAAACATAATATGAATAAAAATGTTCAATTTATCATTCTTTTAGAAATTAAAACAGCAATTTATATTTATTTGAACTTTTAATCATAATATAAAATTCAACAGAATATAAAAATTCATTCGTTAAATTGACATACATCTTTTTCACGAATAAAACTTTAATTTTGATGTTTTTGTTGAATTTTTAAACATAATGCACCTTTCAAGGAGTTTTAAAATTCATACATAACATATCTATATTAATGATTAATACACCTTTCTCTTAAATTAAATGTATGTAAAAGTAAAAAGTTCAGCCAATAAAAGTAATAAACATAATCACATACAAAGCCTAAATTGTCACAATCTAAAAAAAATCACTTCTAGACGATATTCTGAGCATTATATTCAATTAACTCAATTTGAAGCATCACTTATTATAAGCCAAATATCTTTTTTTTTTTTTCAATTCCCTTTTGAAATTGATCCTATAAAACTAATCAGAATAACTTAAATATGTTTTTAAAATTTACATGTTTTTCCTTGTTAATAACTGATGAATATAAAACTAACAAAAACATTATTGTTAAATAAAAAAAAATGGTATAAAATAAAAAGTTCGTCCAATAAATTGTTTTAAAATAATAATGTATGAGAAGTTAAAATTGTCCCACATATCTAAAGAAA